>CAUYON010155186.1:0-50987 GCA_963573935.1 Arctocebus calabarensis | reverse complement strand
ATCACAGCTCACAGCAACCTCCAATTCCTGGGCTCAAGCGAGTCTCCTGCCTCCGCCTCCCAAGTAGCTGGGACTACAGGCGCCCGCCACAACGCCTGGCCATTTTTTTGGTTGCAGCCGTCATTGTTGTTTGGCGGGCCCAGGCTGGATTCGAACCCGCCAGCTGAGGTGTACGTGGCTGGCGCCTTAGCTGCTTGAGCCACAGGCGCTGAGCCAGCTTATGTCATTAACAAGCAAATAGAGCTGGTTCCCTGTGTGCCCTGGTTTAACAGAACTATGTTCTAGTCCTGGGAACCTAGTAAAGCTTGGTCTGGGACCCTTTCCTCCCAGGTCCCTATCTCCACAAGGTCAAGGCCTTCCTTGTTCCCAAGATAAGACAGCATCTCATTGTGCAATTGACCTTCCCTAAGAACCATATCAAAGCTGCTTCTCTCATACAAATTCCACATTTTTGCCTGATTCAAATCTAACAGACCTCTCTTTACCCCACCCTGGTCGTTCCTGGTGGTCCTTCTGGGAGGGAAAGTCAAATTCTCAACTGATTCACAAGACAGGGATTAAATCCATGAGCCTTTCCTAGCTGAGCCTGCCATCTCTGCCTCGCTGTAGAGAATTCAGGGTCAATTTACATGTTAGTATCTTCAAGATTCTGTTTCTATCGACCTCATGGGCCTGCTGTGAGGCTGGAATGAGATCATGCATGTAATTCCCTCGTATCACATAAAAGAACAAGTTAATGGAGGTAGCGATGACGGTGGTGGTGGGAGTGGTGGTGCTGATGACATTGATGCTGACTCAGGAACATTTCCCCCTCTCTCACTCACCCCACCTTCTCTGATCTTGCAGGGAAGTAAGTAATCTTGCCAAGGTCTACATGATCACAATAGAAACAAACTTAATGTAAGGGGGTGTGTGTGTGAAAAAGACCTCTGCTTAGGTAGAAATATTTATCCCTAACAAAACATCAGTCATACTTGAGGCACATAAAATCCTGAAGTCAGCCATCACCAGTTGGCAAGATAACCATGGCAAGGGGAAACTGCTTTACCATGGACAGGGGAAAGAAATGGTGGTTTTCTTTTCCTTCTTTGTGAAAAGAGGAAAGAGAAGAATAGTGGGGAGAGGCAGGTTAAGTGAGAGTGAGAGAGGCTGGGGTTTGGCCACTGAGGTTGAGGGCACCTTGAGAATTGTGAGGCTTATTGTTATCTGGGAAATTGTATCCCTTCTGCTTCCATGAAAATGTATGAATTTCAGAACACTTTATGCTTCAGGTTGGAGGGGGTTTTGTGAAAGAGAGGTGGGCAGAGAAAAAGGAGGAGGAATCATGAGAAAGAGGATTTATAGAAATCTTGGGAGGAATGCTCTGGATGTCCACAGGCCAGGGATTTGGGAGCCTTCCAAAGACCGCATCTGACATTGAGGTTACACTAACATTTCAGTCGGCTTGATACACTGATGAAAACATCTACCCACACCTCACCCAGCGCAAGAGAATCTGTTTCCCTCATAATGGTCATTACACCAACATTCAAGGGTGCAGTTACCCAGTGTCCTTGGGTGTAGAATTGACTTTCCTAATATGGGAAACAGGCCTTCCCTGTGATACATTTATTCCATCAAAATTGTATGTCAAGATATGCGGAGGAAACATTTGGTTCTTATGATAAAGAGCGATTTTAAAATGTTAGCCTTGCTAAGTCTATACAATAGAATGAGGGTAATATCTATAAAGAGAAGCAGCAAAATATGTCCCTTTTTTGTTCCAATGCCACAGCCCACTTCGGCCCAGTTATCTGGGTAATGGCAGGTGTCGCTGTGGGTGATCTCATTCTCTCACTTTGTGTCCCTGTTCACATATAGACCCTGACCCGGCCTTGCTGGGATGGAGCATGGAGTTTTAATCCCCTAATCCATGGCTTGGCTGGCACTGTTCCACTTGACCCTGGTGGAGGGTCAGTAGGAGTCTGAGGCAGGGCAGGGTCAAGTGCAGAAGGGAGGAAGACTGTCCCATGGGTTGCATCCCCTTGGCACCATGCTCGCCCCTGCAGAGCTCACTGACCTTTTGCCGTTCATGCCACTGAAAATACAGAAGCCATCTGTTCTTTTCCATCACATAGCCCCATGCCCCCCGTCTTCCTGGGAGAGTTTCCAGGAGTTTGAGCTCCAATGGCTTGTCATTAGCCTTCAGAAACAAAGGCACGGCTGGGATCGTGTTATGAGAACAGGGAAAAATGGAGAGGATTCCAGAGCTGCGGCGGCCACCGTCATAGAACACTTCCCTTGTGCCGGGCACCGTCTTCAGCCCCTTCTGTGCCTTGTCTCATTTACTCCTCACAGCAACACTCTAAGAAAGGTCGGAATAGGAGTACCATGTTCTGCTGAGAAAACCGGGGTTTACAGAAGGTCTATAACTTAGTGCAAGACCATACTGGTAATTTGGAATCAGGTCTGTATAACTTGAAAATTTACACTCTTTTCTTTTTGAGACAGAGCCTCAAGCTGTCACCCCGGATAGAGTGCTGTGGCATCACTGCTCACAGCAACCTCCAATTCCTGGGCTCAAGCGAGTCTCCTGCCTCCGCCTCCCAAGTAGCTGGGACTACAGGCGCCTGCCACAACGCCTGGCCATTTTTTGGTTGCAGCCACCATTATTGTTTGGCGGGCCGGGCTGGATTCGAACCCGCCAGCTCAGGTGTACGTGGCTGGCGCCTTAGCCCGTTGAGCCACAGGCGCCGAGCCTTTACCTTTTATTTTATGTGCCTCTCCCCTACTCTTTCCCTTCTCTACATCTCCTTGTCATCCTCCTCCCTTTTGCCTGAGTTTCACTTATTTCATCTGCAAGATAAGGGTATACCCCAGAAGCTGGTAGTGTTGCCTCTCCTGCTTTCCATTCTGGTTCTAAGATCTGATTCTGCAAGAGCTGCCTCCTTAGGGCTACTGTCCCAGGCCTGGGCTGTGCCAGCTTCTATGCAGGTATGTCACCTGCCGAGAGGCCTGAGGGTCCCAGCCTTAGGTTCGCTGCTCCGCTTGCTTGGGGCTGTGAAACTGGCCTATTTCACTTGTCACTCAGGCTGGAGATGGGTGAAAATACCAAGTCCTGAAGCTGCTTTGCTTCCAGCATCAAATGACTTCCCCTGAGCACCACAGTCCCTTTCAGATGAGAGGTTAGCTAGAAGAGAAGATCTTTCATGTTGCTCAGTTGAGAAATCCATCAGGTGGGAGCAAGCCCGGAAATGCCGGAGTGAAGGGCTCTGTAGTCAGCTGCATTGGTGGGGCCCCTGCCTGGACTTTGTTTTCTGATGGCAAATGTTCCCCGACATAAACACAGGCAGAGCAGGGAATAACAACATTCAGTCGCCAAACAAACAAAACAGGAATGGGACCTGTCTTGTACAGGGGATGGCTCTTGTTGCAATGATGCAGCTCAAGAGGCCTTCACTGTGGAATTTCCTGCCTTCAGCATGATGAATTTTCCATTTTTGTCCTTGAATGAACACTTGCTTTAGAGCTTAGTGGCTGGCCTATGGGGCTGAGTAAGCCCCTCTGTGAAATAGACAGTGTTGCCTCAACTGGGCCTGGTCAGAGGTGAACGTATTCTTTCTGGAGTCAGGCCTGAGATGAGTGTTGCTACTGTACCCCTCAAAGCACCAAGAGACCCATTGACCTCAGGTGCCTGAAGACTTAGTAGGAAACTGCCTTCTTTTCATATCCCATCTCAAAGCGCTTCCTTCATGCATCGGACGCTCTGAGCAGGTGCATCCCTGCTTTCTATGAGGGGACTGTTTTCTTGCATCCCTGATTGTGAGTATTCTGTTCCTCTTGCTTGGACCTCCCTACCACCACTCACTTCTCCCCATCCAAGAAGCAGTATAGCATAGGTTATGCACATGAAATATGTCTAGGTTTGATTCTGAGTTTCATCAATTACCAACAATATGGTTTGGGGCAAGTCATTTAAAATCTCTGTGGCTCCATTTCCATATTTGTGAAATGGGGGTGATAATGGCACTTACTTCACCTTAAATGAGTTACTATTTGCCATGCACTTAGTAGAGTGTCTGGTACATAGTAAGCACTATGCCAAATGTTAAGAATTAATATATAAATCCTAACATCCTTCAGGATTCCACTCAAATGTCACCTCCTCCACAAAGCCTTCCTGGTCTACCACAATTGGAAGGTGCTCTCACTCCTCAAATTAGCCTTTTAGCTGGATCTTTCTTGGGAAATTAACTGTCTGGTGTCATAACAATGTATGTACATGTATCTGCTACCCAGGGCTGGGACCTTCCATGGGGCCTTACACCCAGTAGGTATTCAATAGATCCTTGAATGAAGGACTGAATGGAGTTAAGGGAGTGATAGCAAGACCCACAGGAAGGTGAGTGATGGGACCCATCACCATTAAGTTACGTGTGCCACAGTTGGTGCTGGCTCATATGGACCTATCTCTCTTCCCTTATCAGGCCTTCCTTGTGAGTGCTGGCAAGGCTGCAGGTAAAGTCAACAGGGAACAGAGTGAAGGGATGAGCCAGGCAGCCTCTACCATTTTGTCCCCTAATGATAGCCATGATGCCCCCTGGACCAGATCTGAGCTGCTTTATGCCCACTCTAGTCCTCAGATTCTGGCTCATAGTAGAGACAGATCAATTCTAAACTGAGAGCCAAACACTACATAGTTCCTTCCCTCAAAATGCAACCCACTGGTCCCCTTCTCATATGCCTTACCCAGTTCCTGCTGAATTTGGGGTTCCACACACTGCCTACTTATTTTCCTTTCATTCTCTGCTGGCCAAGGATTCTAGACACATCCAGCACTTCTCTGATTCATTGTCCACTGAGGCTGAATTCATGCTCTACCCAGGTGCCAAACTACTTTCTCAGTAGTCCCAATCATCCCCACATACCTTTACCTAGTCTGCTCTCTAATTTCTGTTCTTTGCCTGTGCCATCTCTTGCTGAAATGACTTCTCTGTGGGCTTCAAGTGACCATGACTTTTTTGTATACTTCATAGCACCTAACATGGTGAGGGTGGGCATTAACCTTGCCTGCAGTAGAAGCTTCTTTAATACTTCTTGGTTCATTTGCCGAATCAATGTATGGAAGGTAGAAAATAAAGCTATAGTCACTCTGATAATATTTTTCTTAAATTTTACAATCCTTTACAAGTGGATCCCTGAGTTACCTTGAGATCTAAATGACAGTGCTTTGAGCCCCCTTCCACTCTTTCACATGACCAATGTACATCATGAGAATTGCCCAAGATATTTGTGAATTTGGGGGGTAGAGGAACAGGGAACGTTTCCACTCTTGTGGCCTTCTGTGCCAGCCAAGTTCCTGTAACATTGGGCGTGGTCTCTGATTTCACCACCTTGACCAAAGCATGAAACCTAGACCCTCCCTTCTGCCTAGACCCACCAAGAAAATGTAAGAAGTAGAATTTACTGAAGGTCTTTGGTGGGATGAAATTGTATGTGTGTGGGGGGGGTCACATCACACAACCAACAAACTTCATCTATCTGGCTCCTCTGTCCCCTTTCCTCTCTGTTCCCTGCCCTTTCCCTCTAGAGTTTCTGAGGTTACTCTAAATGCTTCTGCCACCCTGAAGCCTTGGTACTTATTAAGTGTGTGGGGATTGAAAATAAGTATCACTTTCTACCCTCAATAACTTATCTAGGTATTTTACCAACCTAGGTAGTTCTTGTGCAATCTGATGCCAGCCGTTAAGTGAAAATATGATCTTCACCTTATTAAGTGAGCAAGCCCCTTCCCCTCTTAGGGCCTCAGTTTCATGATGTGTAAAAAGGTCTAGAACCACTAAATCAGCCCTGTGCAACAGAAATATAATGTGAGCCACATGTGTAATTTTATTTTATTTTATTTTTTATTATTTTCTGAAACAGTCTCATTCTGTCACCCTTGGTAGAGTGACGTGACCTCATAGCTCATAGCAGGCTCAAACTCTTGGGCTTGAGCAATCCTCTTGTCTCAGCCTCCCAGGTAGCTGGGAATATAGGCACCCACCATAACACATGACTATTTCTTTTTAGTAGATACAGGGTCTTGCTCAGGGTGATCTCAAACTCCTGAGCTCAAGCAATCCACCCACTTCATCCTCCCAGAGTTTTAGGATTATAGGCATGAGCCACAGCACCCAGCCTTGTGTAATTTTAAATTTTTGACTAGCCACGTTGGAAAAAATGAATGATATTAGTTCTGTTTTGTCCTTTATGTTAGTAATGAGGAAGCCACTGAGGACTTTTAAAAATAGCATTATTAAAATACAAATGACACATAATAAAGTAAACATATTTAAAGCATAAGGTTTGATACATTCTGACCTATGTAGGTACCTCTGAAACCATCATCACAATTGAGAGAGAGGATGTTCATCCATCCAAAAGAGTCACTGTGATCCTTTGCAATTATATATATTTAGTAGTACATATTTAATTTAACTCAATATATCCAAAATACTGTCATTTTAACATGTAATCAATATAAAGAGAGTTAGTGAGATATTTTATATTCTTCAAATCCCAGGGTATATCTTATCCTTAGAGAACATCTTCTTTTGTGCTAGCTACATTTCAAGGGCTCCATAGCCATACGTGCCCAGTGGTGATGGTTCTGCTCGCATAGACAGTGAAGTCGATGTGATTTCAAGGAACCTTTTCATCTGTCACATTGAAAGGCTGCATGTGTCTGTCTCTCCCAAAGCATATCCTCATCTTTGGTGTTCAGGCACTACAGAACTTCTGTCCCTGATCACTTTAGATAGTCCTCTCTGAATTGATGCCAGCTTTTTGGTGTTTACCTAGTATGTAGAGAACAAGCTGCTTCCCAGGGTTCAAGGTAGCTTGAACCAAGCACGGTTGTTGCTGCTGCCATTATTGTTATGTGCACAGCCCAGGTGCTGGCCTCTGGTGCAGCCTGTCATCTAGACCCGCAGTCCCCACTGCCCCACCTCCACTGAGGAAAAAGAACCCCTCTTACACAATCAAATTCCAGATCAGGGTCTGTATGGAGCCATCTCTGTCAGCAACAAAGTTAAGACAGCTCCGTTTTAAGATGTGTTACTACTAATAAGTACCAAAGTTTGCGAATAAGTGACTTTTGACTATGAATGAGGTTGGATTCAGGATTATCCTTGCTTTAAATAAGGGCAAAGGTGGAGTTGCTCCTAGAATATGGTCACTTTCCCTCCAACAGGCCTTCTTAAATGGGAGAATAAAGGAGGGGAGGACACTATAGCTTCTGTTCTGGGAATCACACATGACCTTAGCCTGTTGTCCCTTGAGCAACCAGTATGGATCATGAAGCAAGGGTGGCCATGATGACTACAAATTTGGTGGGGGGAGGTGGTGTCATTACAACCTGAGTATGCCAGTGGAGCATGCTTAGAGTGTGTTGCAAAGCAAAAACTGATTGAGGACTCTTGGAACAGGGTTCCAAGGCAAGATAGGTTCTTTAGGGTGAGAGGCCTCAATTTCCCTGGGGTTGGGTGCTGTTCATGGATGCACCTATAGAAAATGTGGGGGCTGAGCTGTGCCTCTAATCCTGCCTTGTGAAAGGACAAGAGCCAGGCCCAAATGCCCTCAGTGCCAGCCCCTCCTTTGGCAAATCCAAGCCTGGGGTCAGGCAGGGAAAGAGCTAGAATGGCTTTACTCTCCCCCTGCTTTTAGGCCAAAAGGGCACCCCGCTATGGATGGAGGGAGCTGCCTCCCTTCCTCAGGGACAGGGAAGGAGGCTGGGAGTGGGGGGCTACGTGGGGCACTACAGCTCCCAACCACTAGAGTGGCCATTTGGGGCCAGAGGGAAGCTGCAGCTTTTGCTTTTGCAGCTGTGGCGGCAGTGAAGAAAGCAGGAGGGCATCCTGAGGCGGGAAATGCCTATCAGTGTCCTCCCCAGCTGCTTCCGGCTTCCTCCTTCAAGGATTCCAGGGGCTCCTCTGTATCCTCGCCAGCTCCTCTCTTCTGCCCAGGTTCTGGCAAGCAGCTGTGCGTGCCCCCCCCCCCACTTAGGGCCCACATAACAAGTCCTCTGAGGGCTTGTCAACTCCCCATTGTTCTCGGGACTTCTTGCATTCCTTTGGCTCATGAAGGGAAATGCCTAAAGCTTCACCCCCACCTCCTCAGAGATGTTTGGCCTAATAGTCACCAGCATTCCTGGTCCCTCAAGGGACAGTGCTTGGAAGGGTCTGGCTAGGTAAGTCACAATACATGTACACCTGCCAGAGGCCAAAGATGGAATCTGAAGGGCTAAGGCCCCACCCCAAAGGTCCCAGCCAGACATCTTTTTCCTCTCTCTCCTGAGCACGTGTACACAGTTGCCCACACAGTCATACACAGAGTCAGGCCACCCCATCCCCAATCCTCCCCATTTCCACACAGTTGTATACGTGCTCTCATAGACATACTGCCACCCAACCCATCCTTCCAGGGAAGCCATCAGTTATGGCAGGGTGAGGAGCTACATTTGCCGTGGATGTGGGACTGAGATGCAGGAAGCCAGCGCTGACTGACAGACAAAACTTCCTGGGTGGAAACTGCCCCCAGTCCCTGCCTACTGTGTGTGAAACTAGCAGGTGCTGGGAAGACGGTAGAGAACATAGCAGAGAAACATCCTTATCTCCTGGAGTTTACATTCTGGTGGAGGGAAAAGAGAACCATAGACAAGGAAAATGTCTAATATGACGCATGGAATAAGTCCTATGGATAAAAAATAGAGAAAGAGGAATAGTGAGTAAGGAGAGGGTTTGCAATTTTAAGTGGTGAGTAGGGAAGGTTTTACTGAGGTGATGTTTAAAGCAAGTACTGAAGGATGTGAGGGAGTAGACCAGTCTGATATCCAGGAGAAGAACATTTTAGGCCAAGGAAGGAAGAAGTTCAAAGGTCTTGAGGTAGAAATGTGCCTGGTGTGAACAAGGAATAACAAGGAGGCCTGTGTATTTAGGGTGGAGAGCTTGAGACCAGGAAGTCATGGAGACTAGATCCTGTAGGGCCTCATTTGCCATTGTAATGCGGGAGACAGGAGGGGACTACCAGAGGGTTCTGAGCAGGGTCTGACATGATCTGACTTAGATTGTGATTATCCCAGCTCCTGTGTTGAGAAGAGATTGTAGGAGGACAAAGGAGGAAACAAGGAGGCTGGTCAGGAGCCTCTTGCCATAACCCAGATAAAAGGTGATGATGTTTTAGACCATGATGGTAGCAGTAGGTAGGCATGACGAGACCTGGGCAAAATCTAGATATAATATAGGCTGAAGGAAGAGTTGACAGGACTTGCTAATAGATTAGATATAGGGCAGGACGTAAAAGAAACAAAAATCAAGGATGACTCAAAACGTTTTTTCCTGAACCACCTGGGAATTGTCATTTACCACCATTTACTGACAACAGGTGTGTGGGAAGAAAGGCTCAGGTAGTGGACATATTACGTTTGAGAAGCCTATCAGACATCCAAAGGGAGACGGCGAGTATGCAATCTGATCCACGAGTCTGGAGCTCAAGAGAGAGTCTGGACCCTTTCCTTTGTGTTTTCATACTTTTTGCAATGCATTGTATCTATAGACAATTTATAGGATTGCTTTATGAGTGTTTCAACTGTCTATCAATGACATCCTGTACATATCTTTTTGTAACTTCTTTCTTTGTTCACATTAGATTTTTAAGATTTATCATATCTAAACATCCAGCTCTTCCAATTTAACTCTATAGTATTCCATTATATAAATATGCTCCAATTTATGAACTCATTATCCTATTAGGAGATTTGAGATTCTTTGAATGTCTGGATGCTTTTTGTACTTCCACAGAATGTGACACAATGCTTTGTGGTGCTGGGCACACAGATAGTAAATGATTGAGTATTTGTGTTCACCTCCATCTGGGTGCAGAGGATCATTAATTTTCAGGCAATAGGGAATACATCAGATCTGTTGATTTCCTTGTGCCTTATTCACTAAGCCAGGTCCAGCCAGATTTCTTCCTGGTATTTGGTTAGCCATGTTGTCCAAGGTGCTGGAAAATAACGACAATGACTTTCACTTTTCTAATTACCTCAAAACTTAATGGCTTAAAATAACAAACATTTCTCATTTCATGGTATCTATGGGTCAGGAATCTGGGTGTGGCTTAGCTGGACCCTCTGTCATGGGGGGAGGCCTCTTAGAAGCAGCTATCATGGTGTTGGCCACAACTTCAGTCACCTCGAGGCTTAGCTGGGGGAGTATGTGCTTTTAAGCTCATTTACAAAGCTGTTGGCAGGAGCCTTCAGGCGCTCAATGGTGATTGGACTGAGAGCCTCAATTTCTTGCCGGCTCTTGGCTGCCCTCGATTCCTTGCCACAAAGAACTCTCCAGAGGGCAGCTCGTAACATGGCAGCTGGCTCCTCAGAGCAAGTGAGAGATGGTGAGAGAGTGAAACACACAATATAATCTTGGAAATGACAGCCCATTACCTTCGTCATACTCTATTTGCTAGAAGCAAGTCACTAGGTCTAGCCCACACTCAAGAGGAGGGGATTAGATAAGGGCAGGAATAGCAGGATGAGGAACTCCCTGGGGATCATGGGAAAGACTGCCAATCACAGAAACCAAAGGACTGAGGAGGAGACAGGATCAATGGGCTCCCATGCCTGCCTGCAGAGACATGGAGGATGAAAGGTGAGGAGGGCGGGGGACAGGAGTAGGGGAGTGGGACAGGAAAGCATCTGATAGAGACCGTTTGCCTCAGAACTTTGGTGATGAAAGTAAAGTGTAACATAGGAATGTCAGTGGAGGAGACAGGGAAGCTCTGAGCACATTTGAGGGCCAAGGGGAAGGAACTAACGGAAGGGTGAACCCTGCAGATGATGGGAAGGGAAGGGGAAGTGTGGAAGGCAGACTTCTCCTTCTAGGAGAAGAGGAAGGCCATCTTGTTGTCTGCTGCTGAGCAGCACTTCTACGTATATAGTTGATGGATGTGGACCACATAGGTCCACTTGTATGCAGATATTTTTTCAATGAAATACAGATCAGCAATACAGTATTTGTTGGATTCTAAACCGAACCTGTGCATCTATAAGGAGGGCCAACTTTTCATATTGAGGGTCCCACAGGCCGGACTGCAGGACTTGAGTACATGCAGGCATCCTGGAACCAACCCCAGCATATACCAAAGGGCAACTGTTCATTTTACAGGAACTTCCTTCTCAGCCCAGTGAGGTTGGTAGAGCCGGCGATAGCATCGTTGCTACTTTATAGATGAGGAAACCAGTGCAGAGAGGTGAAGGGGCTTTCCCTCGGTCAGACAGGCCAAGCCAGGACTAGAATTCAGATATTCTGTCTTCAAGTGCTTTATGTCTAGTGCTGCTTCCTCATTAACCCCCAACACTTTCAGCATGTTGCTTCTCTGCTCAAGAACCAACCTTGGCTCCCTTGTGCCTGTAAGGTTGAAGAACTCTCCTCATCCCACAGGAAATTGAATGAGGGACCACAATTTTAGTTCAAGCAGGACAGATGACAGCTGGAAATGAATAAGAATTCTTTGACTATTAAGGGACTGTAAGCCAAATTGTGAGGTTTGGGATGTGAGGGTGGTGTAGGGAAACTCTTGCAGAGTGGGTTTGTGTGATCCATGCCATGGGGTCCATAAGACTCTGATTAGGCCAATGAGGTAGTGTGTGGAGGATGTTGTGGCCCCACGCAGGAGGCAGGCAGGCTGGGAGCCTGGCCTTCACTGCGGATGCACTTGTCCCCATTATTTCCTCTTCTAGCCACTCCGCCCTGCTGGCTCTCCAGGCAGCTGACAAGTCCAGTGAAAGAGTTTCCCTCCAGGCCTGGAAGGCCCCTGCGAGATCTGGGCAGCTGCTTTATCCAGCCTTGGCAAGGCCTATCTTCCTCTTTCAGCTGGACTCTGGCCTGCTTTGGGCAACACTTGGAAACTCACTGGAGAGATGAAGATCTACCTTCTGGGAAGCCACACCCTGGCCCCCATCATGGGCCTTACCCTTCTGGGGGAAACCTGAAGCACCTTGTGTTTCTTCCAGCAGGCAGGGAACCCAAAGCTCAAGCCCTACCCTTTATGAATTCCCAGGACACTTATATAACTCATCCTGACCATGGGGCAAGGAGCCAATGACAATAGTCGTCTATAATCAATAATATATAATATATATATCAATAATATATATATATAATCAATAATATCAATAATATAATATATAATCAGGCCCCCACCTGAGTTACAAGGGGCCTCAAATACCTTTCAGAACCTCATTTTTCAGCTAAGGAAATTGAGGTACAGAATAAAGAGGGGTTTGGTGGGCCCTCTTGAGTGGGAGAAGGGGTGGACCATAGTTTGAAGGAGACTCAATACTAAAAAGAAGGTGCTGTCAGGCAGCTAAGATAGTTCATTTAAGTAGAGTTTAAAGAGTTGGTCCAAGCAACACTTGAGGAAGCCTGAGAGTGGCATGTAACATGTGCCCAACAAATTCATCATGAATAAAGAAATGATGATTGTTCCTGCAGGGGCTAGGGGAAGGACCTGGCCATGGGGGTGGAAAACTCTGCCCTGATCTGAGTCCTGCTGGATGCAAATCAATGAGACTAGAATAGCCAGTCTGGGCTTTCTTCCCATGGGAAAATAGAACAAATGTGACCAGAAGCTGGGGTGGCCACAGGGGTAAAGGGGTATGTTAGAGGGCGGGATGCCACACCCTAGCTTAGAAAAAAGACCTCTCTTCTTGCTCCCTCCTTCAATTTTTATTGATTGCTTACTTGCCAAGCATTATCAGAAACACACATACACACACACAAACACGTACAGAGCATTAACACATGATCCCTACAAGGCAGACACTATCATTATCTGCATTTTATAGATAAGGAAACTGGCCCTGAGAAGTTCATTGCCTTGCCCATAGTCTCTTGGCTGATAAGTGGTAAAGCTGGGATGTGAACCCAGGCCATCTGGCTTCAGTACTTACACTGCCTTTCAGCTGAGAAGGGCAGCTTGTAGTGAAACTGCGGTCCCTGCTGGTCAAAGGCACTCTCACTCACAGCTACCCCTGCTTGAAGGACCCCACATCTCCATACCACCTGACCCTGTCAGGGGCCCTGAGGTGCCTCCCTCCTGGCCTCCCTTAGAGACAGCAGGGCGTATTAAACCACTAGTCCCAGTGAAGGCTTTGCCACTACTCTCTCAGACCTTTGTGGATTGATTAGCTAAGTCCTAAGGAGAGTGAGCCAGAGTTGAAAAGTTTGAAAAGGAAGAGAGGAGGGAGGTGAAGTCTGTTATTATCTCTGTTCATTTGACACTTATTAAGCACCTACAGCAATGGACCAGAGAGGCCCGTCCCTGCAGTCACGTAGTTCAGTCTAGAGAGGGAGAGCAACTGGCAAACAGACTACAGGAATGAAAATTAAGGCCCACAGAGGTCAAGTAACTTGACCAGGAACACAGACAGTGAGTCACAGAGCTGGAGCCCAGAGCCAGTGCTCAGATTCCCAATCTAGTGATTGCCACTGCTATGGCAAGAGCTAGCAAATGCAGATGAGCTTGAATGAAGGAGAGCTGCTGTGAAGTGAAGGAGAGGCGGGAGGCAGGCAGGGTGAGTCAGAAAAGAGATCCTAAAGGAGACAGAGTTCAAAGGAGGGTGCTATGTTCTGAATGTGTTGAAACTTAATGGCCAATGTAATGGTATTAATTGGTGAGAGCTTTAAGAGGTAAGTTATGAGGGTAGAGCCCTCATAGGTAGGATTGGGGCCCATGTAAAAGGGCTTAAGGCAGCAGTTCTCAACCTATGGGTTGCGACCCACAGGAACTGAATTAAAGGGCTGCAGCATTAGGAAGGTTGAGAACCACTGGCTTAAAGGAATTGGTTCCTTTGCTTCTGAGCTTCTGCCACATGAGGAAACAGGGTTCCTCCCTCTAGAGGACTCAGTGATAAGGCACCATCTTGAAACAGAGAACAGTTCTCACCAGACACTGAACCTGCCAGCACCTAGATCTTGGATGTCCCAGCCTCCAGCACAGTAACAAATACATTTCAGTTGTTTGTAAATGACCTAGTCTCAGGTATTTTGTTTTAGCAGCACCATGGACTGAATAAGACAGAGGGGAAGGATGTTCAGGTGGAGGGTTGTGACTCAAGGAGGCTCAGTGCCTCCCAGTGAAGTCCTAGGAAAGCCACAGTCCCAGGGACTGCACACGTGGGCAGTTCCTGGGCAGCCAAAGAAGAGGCCACACCCAGTGGGCCCACTGTGCATTTAGGAACTGGGGAAGTCACTATGCTGCTGCCCCAGACTAAATGAATAATTACAGACCTTTTACGGACATGGTGTTCATAATACATTTTGAGTTTCCATGGCAACTGGGAATCACCCCACCGTGCTCACTCCAATTCACAAGATGTTCTACCTGTTGTGGTCAGCAGCTGTGTCATGTTGTGAATAAATAACACCCACCTGGCTTTAGAGACAGCATCTACCCCCACAGTCATCCCTGATGGGCAGGCTTAGTGGGGGCAAGAGGGCGGGGTGGAAGCTGTCTCTAATACTTGGAATGCACCCACCTACCTCCATGCACTGTTACCAGAGATAGGCCATGGGTCAGTATATGCCAAGAGTCCCCTGCTGGAGCTCATAAGCAGGCATCCCCACTGAAGGGATGCTCAATGTTTAATATGCCTAAGCTTCAGTTAACCCCCCTAGAGCTTCTGCTTTCTCATCTGTTAAAGGAAGATATTTATGCCCATCTCAATAGCTCATTGTAAAGAAGAAATAAGATGACAACTATCACCAAATCCTAGCATAATGGCTAGCACATAGTAGTGCTTACAAATATCATATCTGAAAGATCCGTTCCAAACATTTTTGCCTACCTCCACAATGGAACCTTCATTCCTCCCTAGATCCTTATTATAAGCCCCATGAATAGGTAGAAAGGCAGAAGCTCCAGTGGTCCTCTGGACATTAAATATCCAAAGTTAGAGGTCATAACATCCATTGATTGGGAGTGGTCTACAAACATAACAGTCCTGGGTTTTAGCTACGGCTATACTAATGACTGGCTGTGGGGCCTTGGGAAAGTCACTTGTCCTCTCTGGTTCTTAGTTTCTCTTTCTGGAGTATGAGATGGACTTGGGATGGCCTAGATCAGAGCATTTTTAAATTTGGATCCACAGAAATCCAGGTGCCTTGGGGAAAACTGTGGTATAGACTGAATGGGTAAGGTTTTGGAGCCCTAGTCTGCTTTGATGGAATTTATAGGTACTATGGCTTTCAAAATAGTTTGAAAACTCTGACCCCATGCTCCTGACTTTGGTAGGGGGAGATGGCTCTTTAGTTGCTTCCTTAGCCCCAGAGTGCATGAGCCCCATGGCCTATGAACAGAGCCACACTGAGAGAGGCACTCAACCCCAAAAGTGCCCCAAAGCCCCATTTTCTCTCATGCCGACCATCCTGAGCCCTCTTCCTGTCCCGGATCTTCTCAACTGCTCAAACCCAGGCTGTTCCCACCAGACACCCAGGAAACCATTATGGTGTGGGGCCCTGGGCAGAGAAGGAGCCAGAGGGAACAAGCCCTGGCCATCTCTTCCCCTTGGGAGGGAAGGGCAGTTCCCAAGGGCCTGGCTTCCCAGGGTGTTCCTTGCTGAGTGTGGATGGTGGGGGCCTAATCTGCATTTGGGACAAAGCCTACCCGGTACTTGAGTGTTGTCATGGAGACCCAGAAAGGTGTTATTAGCGTCTTTTCAACTCGGTGGCCCTGTGTGGTCCAGTCCCGTGCAATTTTAGCAGTAGCGCACCATCACCCTGGCAACCCATTAGCCTAGTGTTGTTACCATGGAAACCCCAGCAAGGTCGATCAGTCCAAGAAGTTCCCAGAGGAGATATGAGCTGGGGGACCTGCCCATGGAAGTGCCCACAGTGCAGGTCTTCCGACTGACAGTGGTATGCTCTGCAAACACTGAAGGTGGTTAAAGATCTTTTGCAAGCTCAGAGTGCATTGACAAGAAAGAATTTGATCCTGTAGAGTGGGAGAGCTATGCCTTGTTACCATGGAAATGCTGCTTTTCAGGATCTCAAAGCACAGTGCAAAACTAACTCTTCCAGGAGACTGAGGCTAGCAAGAAAGGAGGCTGTGAGTCTGTCCTTCATTCACTTGCCCATTCATTCTTTCATTCAACATGTTGTGAGCACCTATTAATATAGCAGGCACCAAGTATGTCCTGTGCTCTAAAGGAGGAAACAAGGCCTGCTCACCCACTTTCCTCAGTTGAAAAAAATATTGATGTGGAAAGAACCGTCTTTTTGTTTCCATTTCAATTTTAGGAAAATATTGACATGTCAAAAGGAGTGGGACCAGAGAGTCTCTGTGTGTCAAGAACATGGGGGAATGTTTGCTTGCCTTAACCTTCTGTTTTAGCCTAGCCCCTGCTTCACTCTCCAGGAAACCAAGATCTTTGTATAGTTTGAATCACTAAAGGCTTGGCCAGGAATGGCACAATATTCTAGCAGCCATAGCTATATGAAGTTAGAACAGGCTACCTTTGGAAGTAATGAGATCCCCATCACAGGAGGTATGCAAGCAGAGGCAAAAAAAAAAAACTATTCAGTTGAGGGTTGTATAGAGTACAATGATTAAGAGCACAGGTTCTGGAGCCAGACAGCCAAGCTTCAGATAATTGGCCCAGTTTACTTTGTGACTTTGAGCACTTAAGTGTGCTGAGATTTTGTTTCCTCATCTGTAAATGGGGATGATAAGAGTTTCTACCTCATGGGGCTGTTGTGGGGATTAAATGAGTATAGTATATATAAAGCACTTGGAATAGTAGCTAGCATATAAGTGCCCATTAGCTTGTATTATCTAATGATGTGAGCTCAACTAAGGTCTCTGCCAAGCCGGAGACCCTATATTACTGTTATTTACAAGTCTTCCTGCACACCCTGGGGACAAAAAAGGGACTCTGGCAAGGCTGAGGAGACTCTGCACTGACCAAGGAGAGGACTGAGGGTAGCATGAAAGAGCTTTGAACTCATTGTTTGTATATTTTCAAAGTATGAGCTTAAAGACAACAGTAAGAGGTACAATTATCATCCCCATGTTAAAAATAAGGGAAGTAAAGCTAAGAGGTGAAGACTGGTCCAGCTACCAAGTGGCAGAACTAGGATGGAAGCCTCCTCCTCTCTGTCATACCACCTCAGGACCACCACATGGGGAAGACAGCAGTGGAGTGCTACAAGTCATGGGGTGTGCATAGGAGAAGCCTGGCACAGTAGTAGCCTGTTGGAAAGCTGCTCCTCTGTTTGCATTTCTACAAGGAGGAGCTGGAGCCAAAGCACAGGGCATTTCCTAGAAATGCTATGGGTGTGGCTGGTATGCTCCACCCACAGACAAAGGACAAGGCTAGGCCTACGTGTGAGCATTTAACTTGAAGCTGAACTTGGATCCTCCAGAGCTCCCATCCTTCTGAGCTCACTCAGAAAGCTTTCCCTTTGGGCAAAGTCCAATGGGGTCATTAGACTCTAACACTTCTCCTATCAACCTAATAATAGCTCAAATGTTTAAGAGATGGCTGATTGCCTTACCAAGGGATTTTGCTTGCTAAGGCTAGCAAGTGGGCTAGTGTTTTTATGCCATTTGGAGAAGTGATAAAAAGGGTTATTAAAACAAAACAACTTTCTATTAGGCTTGATAACAAGAGTAATATTCTAACTCATGGCCTCCTAAAGCTCTAGGCTAAAATATACATGTTACCTGGGAGTGTAGAAATTAGACAGAACCAATATTAAAAATCTTTGATAACCAGCATGGCACAGGCACCAACTGATCAGAACATTTGATGGCCAGTAACACCCTGTAAGGCTATACCAGCCCAGACAAAGGAAAAGAGCAGCCCTGGATGTGGACCTTGGCTGAGAAGGGGGCTGGGGGGTGCTCCTTGAGGCCTCTCCCATGAACATATGCAGGAATCAAATCTGGTTCTTGCCTCCAGAAGCTTGAAATTTCCCACAGTAACTATGGGAGTCTAGGGGGCATACCTGGTAGGGGAAGAACTCCTTGAACCAGCCCAAGAGCCAGACAGCCTAGATCAGTTCTGTAGAGATACAAATGGGGCCTGGTATGAACTCAGAGACCCAGATGCTGGCCTCCACCCTCACAGGGTTCACCCCTGGGACCCTTGGGTGGTAACTTTTCTCCCTCTCCCACTCATATACCATGCACAAGCACAGTACATGGTCATTATGAAAGTTTTGAGATACACAAACATCAAGAAAGGTAAAATCTGCATGGACAGAAACAAATGAAGCCCCACCTGGCAACACTGATAATCTGAGCAAGTAGAAACCTGTATGGGTGAATCAGAAAGAATGCTGTCAACTGCGTTTCTCGGAAGTGAAACAATGGGCCATAACACCAATTCTGTCTCAAAACTTTCGTAGTGACCTACATACACACAGACTGTAATATGCTACACGTCTAAAAGCAAATATGCATACAAATTTAGTATTCATACCCATGCCCGTGACCTATAGATTATGTCCTCATGCCCTCTCAAGACAGGCACACCCACTAAGTCATTCAGACTCAGAATCCTGGAGCAGTAGTGACTTTAGAGCTGCCCCTCTAAATGAGTCAGCTTTGACTAATCCAAATCAGCCCTCCGTTCACAGACACCTTGGTATTTATTCTTCCTCATACCTCCTGCAGAACAGGAAAAATGAGCGGACCTGGGAAGCTTCCTTTCAATGGCCTGGGCCTGGGCTGGTCGCAGGCTGCGAGAAGTTCCTGCAGTTCCTAGACTCAGCCAGAAGAGGGCAGCCTCTCACACCGCTCTTTCCGCTCCAAAGACTAAGCGGGATTGGAGGAGAAAGGGAGGCCTGGCGCAAGGAAAGGAGACCGTGCAAGAAGCTTTCAAAGTTTCTGGCCAGCCTCAGAGCTGGCTCAGGCGCACGCAGCCATCTTCTGGGGTTGGGAGAGACCTCAGCCCCTCAGCCCCAGCTAGTAAAATCAATAGAGCGTTGGGTAAGTTACTGTATCAGGAGAGGATACCTTAGTTTCCATAGTGTGCCTTGCCTGCCCAGCCCGAGCCAGGAGTTGGCCAGCACACAGGAGTACAATGGAATCTCTCATTCCGCAAGGCACAGCATCTCTGGAAGGCTGCTTCATCGTCTGTGAAATGGGTTTAAGGACAAACCACATCTGCTCCTTCCCTCTTTGGCATTTGAACACAAGCCCTGTGCGCCCTCTGCCAAGACTTCCCTTCTTCAGCTCAACCCCTACTCACCGCTGAGCTCCCAGCTCCCACTTCTCCTCCAGGAAGCCTTCTCCCTCTCCCAGCTCTCACCTAGAACTTGTGCTCAGTGACAAATTTCCTAGAGGCCTCTGCTCTTCCCCCAGAGCCCTTGCTACAGTTCCTGGTCAGACACTGGGTTGTGATTTTTAAATAACATCTATCTCCCTGTTTGGGCTGTAAGGAATGCGGTCCAAAGTAGACACTCCACAAGTATTCTGTGAATGCTGAGAAATGAATTTCTATAGCAGTAGGGATCACAAACACACTTCTCATAGGCAAGCAGGGAAGTCTTCCTTGGGCATCCGCTGAGGGAGACATTCTTCCTCCTCGTTTCACACCCACCAGGTAGGTACTCTTTACTGTACCAAACATTTTACCTTCAGAAACCTCAGTGTCCACAAGCCTGAAATGGAGGTAGGGATTATTATTTCCATTTCAGAGACAGTAAAACTGAGGCTCAGAAACGTGAAATGACTGACCTAGACTCGGTACTTGAAGGAACCAAGATTTTTAAGTCTTTACATCCGGTGCTGCAAGGTACAAGGCTGTGCTGGAAGGTACGATCGCTATATTCTCTCATCATCGCTGTCAACATCATCACCGTCATTGCAGTCATGACCATGCTCAGTCTGGTCAGGAAGTGTGTGGTTGGCAAGCACAAGGCTTTCGGTGGGGAGGGGACAAACTTGGGTTCTAATCCTAGCTTCGCCTGCAGGTGACCTTCAGGGATAAGAGGAGAATCCAATGAGGCTTCATGAGGAAGTGGGCATTGGCCAGCAAGGACAAAAGGGAAAATTGGGAACAGGAACAGAACCTGCAAAGGGAATTCTGGGGAGACTAGAGGAGCCCCAGAAATGGGGTTTGGGTAACTTATACTGAGGCCTTCCCAGCTTCTGCTTCCTGAAATGTAGGTGTGAAGCTCCTCCTTTTAAAGGAGGCCGGTATACACAGTCAGAGCCAGGAGAGCAGTGGGGCAAGGGACACGGAAGGTTCCAGGGCAGTAACAGTGAGGATTGGCACATTCTCACCACATACTTCCTTCATTGTCCCTCCAATGGTGTCCTACACAGACAAGGCAGGCATTTTTTTTTTTTCAACCTGATTATCTCGGCAGAGGATTGATTACGTGAGGTGGGAGGTTGTTTTTTGTTGTTGTTGTTGTTGTTGTTTGTAGTTTTTTGCCAGGGCTGGGTTTGAACCTGCCGCCTCCGGCATATGGGGTGGCGCCCTACTCCTTTGAGCCAGAGGCGCCACCCTGGGGTAGGAGCTTTTCCTATGTTTGGCTTCTGAAAAGTTTAGGCTTAGGTTGAAGGAGCTGGAGCTCCTTTTTGAAAATTGTACAAGGCATAGGACCTAAAGTGCAAGCAGGTATTTGGGAGTGGAGACGGGAATAGAGAGGGCTGTGGAGCTGAGCTGGGAGGTGTTCCAGGGTAAGGGAAGGGAGGAAGGAGGAGAATCAGATTGGATGCTCTCTGACATGTTAGAGGTGGAAGAAGCTGAGTGGTGAGACGCCTCATCCCCCTCTCTCCATCCCTCACTGGGACCTCTTCCCTCCCTGCTGTGTTTATCCTTCTGTATCTTTCTACATCCCTCAGACCTGAGGAGCTGGGAGTTCCCAGAGGATGAGAGAGAAACTCTAACTTGGTGACCAAAGAAAATCCCTATCCCCATACTTGCCAAGAAGAGAGCCAGACATGTTCCTGCCTAAGAGGAAAAGTGGGTATCCTCTTCACAGCAGGCCTCCCACAGCCCTGCAGATGCAAGCAGTTCTGCTGCCCTGGGACTGAGAATGCCAGAGCAAACCCCCCACCCCTACAGTTGAGAGGTGACTGCAGCCCTGCAGGGAATGCTTGGCACTTCAACAGTGCCTTTGCCTTCCTTTAAAGCAACACCACTGGGCGGTGCCTGTGCCTCAGTGAGTAGGGCGCCGACCCCATATACCGAAGGTGGCGGGTTCAAACCCGGCCCCAGCCAGACTGCAACATAAAAATAGCTGGGCATTGTGGCAGGTGCCTGTAGTCCCAGCTACTCAGGAGGCTGAGACAAGAGAATCGCCTAAGCCCAGGAGCTAGAAGTTGCTATGATCTGTGATGCCACAGCACTCTACCAAGGGTAATAAAGTGAGACTCTGTCTCTACAAAAAAATAAAATAAAATAATAATAATAATAAATTAATTTAAAGCAACACCACCTTTGTTCTCCTTGGTTCATTTTCACATAGACTAACAACTTAACCTCTCGGTGCCTCAGTTTCCTCAGGTATAAAATGAGGTTATGATAGGGACAGGTGAAGTTTCTCGAACAGTGCTTGGCATATGGGAAACATTCTCTAAGAGCTTGCTAGAACCATCTAGCTATGTCCCTTTAAGCAGGTCACTTTTTTCGTATCCCACTTTCTTCATCTATAAAAGTGAAGGGGCTTGGGGTACTGAATGACCGCCCAAGGCGCCTGTCAGCTCTGACCTTCTAGGATTCTATGTGTCTGAGGTAAGGAGAGTGGATATTGTTGTTCTACAAAAATAGGTGGGGGGACTAGAACCCCTCAAAGATGAACTGGCCTGCCTGGAATCACACAGCCAGTTACTGGCCAAGCTGGGCTTAAGATCCAGAGCTCAGAACTTCGGGTTTCACACCACTGGGCTAGCTCAGCAGTGACCTGTCATTCTGTAACTCTCAGGGAAGGGCAGGTAACATTTGGTTTGTACAATGGGGGAAGTATGAAATGGAGGTTCCAGCAGCCCCTGGGGTTAAGAGAAGCTTTTGTAGATCTATATAACCCCAAATTAGTGTTCCCCACTGACTCAGGTTCCCATGTTCCTGACATGTTCTCCCAGAGCTCCTAACTATAAGTCCCTGTGACAGGGACTGCCCTGGATTCCCTCCAGAAGGCAGCCTGAAGCACCCTCACTGTTTGCTGGGACCCTAACCAAGCCCTATGCCCAAGTAGGTCCTTCAAGTCTGCCCACCCACCCAAGTGGCTCCAGGCAGGTGAGGAGGCTGAGGAGAGATGTTGCTACGCTAAGTGGCAAGGCCTGGGCAGAAGCAGATTCAGAACCACTGGAACCCAGGTTACTGGGCCCCCGACCTGGTATAGGAAGGAACAGTGCAGTCCAGGCAGATCTCACAATTCCAGCCCAGGGTCCCTAGATCAGGTGTTAATGACGAGCACTTAGCACCTCTGGAGAGGCTCCCTGCCTACTGCCTAAGCTAAGGCTTCTGCAAGGGAAAGTGCTCCAGGCCTAATCTGTCCCTGGGGAGGCCCTTTGAGTAGTCCGGGAGACTGGAAATTTTCAGTGGCTGAGGCACACTCAGGGTGGGAAAGCAGACCCCTAGCAGGAGCAGAGCAGCTGTCATAGTCTGTTTTCTGTCATTATGACAGAGTACTACAAACTGAGTAATTTATAAAGAAAAGAAGTTTATTTAGCTCACGGTTCTGGAGGCTGAGAAGTCTAAGAGTGTTGCCACCCAGCCAGGTTCATCTGCCTGCGGCCTGAGAGGATGCCAATGTCCAGAGACAGTGGAGTTGACAGCAGGGTTTACAGCAGAGAAAGAGTTTATTCTACATAGCACTAAGCAGGGAGACAGGAGACATTTTTCAAATCCACTTCCCTGAGAATTAGGGGAACAGGGTTTTTAAAGACAGTTTTGTAGGCAGAGAGTTACTGATTGGCTGATTTCAGGGCAGAACCATTAGTCCTTTGGTATCGACCATTGTCTAGGTGGGTCAGTTACTGGAATGCAGAGCCTTAGGTGAAGGGTCTAAGACCAGTTGAGTCAGTTTCTCGGTCTGGGTATTTCAGTCAAAGCGCTGGAAGGCTGGACCTGGAAGATAGCTCAAAAACTACCCCTAGATTCTGAACGGGTGAACAGAGAAAAGTTAAACATCTTTGCAGCTACCACTTGTGCCCTCTAGAGCAGCAATTAGAGAGAAGCAAACAAGGGGACAGTGACTATTATCAAGCAAATGAAGGGACAGTAGGTTGATTATTATCATTTTAGCTAAGCCTGTTCCTTCCAAGAGTTTGATTATTATCATTATTTTAGCTAGGTCTGTTCCTGCACAGTTTTGTGGGTCCTTATTCTATTTTTTTTTTTTTTTGAGACAGAGTCTCACTTTGTCACCTTCAGTAGAGTGCCATGGCATCATAGCTCATAGCAACCTCAAACTCTTCGACTTAAGCGATTCACTAGCCTCAGCCTCCCAAGTAGCTAGCACTATAGGCACCCACCACAATGCCCAACTATTTTTAGAGATGAAGTCTCACTCTGGCTCAGGCTGGTCTCAAACTCAAACTCCTGAGCTCAGGCAATCCACCCATTTCGGCCTCCCAGAGTGCTAGGATTAGAGGCATGAGCCGTGGCTCCCGGCCGAAGTCGGGGAAGTCCTTATTCTAGTTCTTGCCTTGAAACCCTTCATCAATCTGTAAGGGCGGTTTCAGGAGCATGGCCCTGGCATCTGGTGAGGGCCTTCTTGCTGCACTACAATGTGGCTGAGGCATCACATGGCAAGAGGATAGCGTGTGCCAGCTCAGGTCTCTTTTCTTCTTCTTATAACACCACTTGTCCCATCATGGAGCCTCCACCTAATGACCTTCTCTAATCCTAATCACCTCCTAATGGTCCCACCTCCAAATACAATCAACATATGAATTTTGGAATTAAATTTCTAATGTGAAGTTTGGGGGACACACTCAAACCATAGCATCAGCTGACTCAGCTGAGGACAGCCCCAAATTTGAGGCTTGACTCGCCAATTAGTCGCTCTGTGAATTTGACCTCTCCCCCCATCTATAAATTGGGGGTAATGATAGCTGCCCTGTCTCTCCTCAGGGCGAGAGTGAGGCTTAGATGTGATAATAGCTCCCACTTAAAATGAGCTTCTAACTTGGGCTAGGTACTGCATCAAACACTTTACCTGCATCATCGCACTTATCCTGACCACAGCACTGTAAAGTAGGCAGTAGCACCTTGCCCAGTGCAGAAACACAGGGTCCCCCAGATCAAGACTCTTGCCACAAGGTCATACAGAGTAGTAAATGGTGGCACCAGGATTTGAATACTGATCTGACTCCAGATTTCCCCTTCCACTGAAAGCGCTGTTAATATGATTATTATTAGAGGACATCTCATAGCCAGTTTATTAAATGCTCTTAATTCTAGACCTGGCTGGAGAATGTAAATCTTCCTTTAGGGTCTAGGCAAGGGTTCTAGGGGTGAACTGAAGGGCTTGAAGATGCTTCATTTGAAACAGAGTTGGGCAAACTATGGCCTGCCTCCTGTTTTTATAAATAAAGTTGTATTAGAACACAACCATGCACATCAGCTTATGTATTGTCTATAACAGTTTTTGCATGACAATGACAGACTTGAGTAGTTGGGAAAGAGACCTTCTGGCCCACAAAGTCAAAATACTATCTGGCCCCTGACTTGAACATGCAAGGAGGTATCCCAGATGTGGTCCTGGCCTTTGGCTGAAGTCCAAGAGGGGAGTCCCTTGCTGGGATCCTTCTCTGAGCACTGGCCACTACATAGGAAAAGCTGGCTTTGCAAAGGAACCCTAGAGAGGCCATCCTTTTGTGGGTTCCAGAGAAATGCTGGCTGAGAAAGTGACCTTTCTAGAGCCAGGATAGGAAAGTATTAAGTAAATCTCTGCCATCTCCTTTGGTAGTTAGCTGGCACAGGCTCACTCTAGTCAGAAAGAACATTTGGATTAAGAAATTTCAGTTGAAGGCATTTAGACCTGAAAAATAGAATTATATAAGGACTTTAGAATGGCTGCCCAGGCTAGGCCTTATGGTTCCCTAAGCAGCAGAGAAGTCCAGTCCCAATTGGGGGTATCAAGTCAGCAAGAGACTGACATACTAGGTTTCAAAGCAACTATGTGAGTTATCTTACATCACACCTGGCTGGGGTCCTGAGAAGCCATGTGTGGTCTCTGTCTGTTTGCTTCCCTAATCTTTGTCATTTTGGGGTCTAATTTCCAGATGGGTTTGAAAGAGTGTTATTTTTCAGGTTCTCTGCCCCCACCCTTCAGCCTCATCATCCAGGATCTCCTGTCCAGAAACAGTTAAGTAAACTCTCTTCTTTTTCTAAAGCTCTAGAACAAGAGAATAGTGGGGCAAGGAAGGGGTGAGTATTAAGTTGTCCTGCCCCTCTCATGCACTTCTCCTTGGTTTTATCTAAAATTAGAACTCTGGCGGTGATTTGAAAACCAACCCCCTACTCTGACTGTATTGTATTTATTTGGTCAAGTCAAGCTATTTCCAGAGAGGGGCAACCCAAATCCATATGGCCTGCCTTCTTCTGGCCTTCTTTACAGAGGCCATCAGCTTTCCTTCCCCTCATGCCATGCCTCAAGGAAGTCACACTTGAATCTACCCACCAGTATCCACTTAATGGCATTCCCCAGGCCCCTGATGGCTGCTCCCCCTTCCTTGTCCCACTATTCTCTTGCCACTTAACCAAAAGCTGTTGAGCCTTCTAGGGCCAGTTTTAAATGCTGAGCTTCCACTAGCCTTCCCTGATCCCACTAGTTCCCACGCCATCTTGTACTCCAAATTGTCATTGCACTTACTGAAAAAAAACAAAACACATTTTGTACTTATTTAATAATTCTTTTCTTTAGTCGAGGGACCTTCTGTAGTACTGTGGAGTTTGTATTCTAGAATTTGAAGACCAGATTCTAGAATCACTTACTAGCAAAGAGATTTGGGGCATGTCACTTCACTTTTCTAAGCCTGTTATCTCATGTAAAATCAGGACAGTGGTCTGTGTGATCCAGCTGTTATTGATAGAATGATAAACTGAGTTAATGTTTTTAGAGATCCCTGTACACAGTGAAAGGGCTTCTCCTTTATGGGTATTAAGTTGTCCTGCCCCTGTCATGCACTTCTTGGTTTTATCCAAAATTAAAACTTTGGGGGTGATTAGGGAGGTAACAGGCCAAATCAGCATAAAGCCAGCTTGCCCATAACCTCTGCCTAAAACCAGTTCCTCTGATGACCAGCTTGCTAAAAGTCAAACTAGTAATTTTAAAATAAGGCATTTTGCACCAATTTTCATAAGTTGCCAATGTAACGTTGTATTTTTACATCACTATGTCTCAATTTACAGCGTTTTGTCAAAAATGAGATTGTTTTCTAAGCTTGTGGGTGACTTTTCCTATTTTATCTCCTGTTGAGCAGTTTTATGACTTTTTAGCAAGTTTGTCTGAAAATGCTTTGTTTAAAATGGTCTATTTCTGCACTAAATACATGTCAAACCTATACAATTTCCCATAGGATTTGTCAAATTCACCCATTTTGATCACTCCTGTCTCCTTGCTGGGTTTTGCTCTGCGTTGGGTATGCCTATGTGCACCTAATGGGTTTATTAGCCAAATTAGCATGTAGCCAATGTTCTGTTCTGCAAGATATTGGCATTTTGACAATAAGCATGAAGTGAGACAGATGGGGCAGAATTTTGCTCCTTCAGTTTTATTTTTCAGGTGATCTCATTTATCAAGCAACTCTACTTTGTGAAACATAAAATAATACATACAAAGTCATTACCAAATGTATTTATTGCTGAAAACATAACATTTCTCAGGAAAGGCAAACTGGCTAAAAAGTCCCCAAAATATTCAAAAATAGATAAAGTAGAAGAAGATACCCATCAAGGATACAAAACAATTTTTAGTAGAAATCCATTTAGTCAGCATGTTTTTAAATAAATTGCTTTTTAAAAAGTCCTTTAAATGACATTGCCAAAACAAATTAGGACACCCAAATGGATGCCAGAAAACTTAAAAGTGGGCTGGTTTTTTATGTGAACAGGTCCTTAAACAGGGATTCCTTTTGTGAGTTCATGGCAAATCGTCTTGAAGCCAGTTGACTTACAACCGATTTGGGATGCAGGCACTTACCTCACTACATGTGTAATATGTGGGCATGGGGACAACCGTGGCCCTCAGGGAAAAGGAACACCCCTCCTGAGCTTGACCTCCAAGAGTAAGGGCAAATTGACAGCTTTTAACTGTTTATTAATAAAGACATATTTACACAGAACAATCTTTACAAACACGATGAACATAATTATGGGAAAGAACAATTTCTTAATGAAAAAGGCCTTAATATATTTGTACTATAAATTAGTATAAGAATCATACACAACCACTTTAAATAAGACAGCCCCCTGGCCCCTACTACCCTCCTTTGCCCCATATCTTCCATTTTCTCAGCCACCCTATTTTGCCCTCCCCATGGGGTTGGGTTTGGCTTTAGTTCACAGCCACAGCAGGCTGATGAGAAAGGAGACACAGAAAGGAGGGGAAAGCAGGCCTGGTCCCTGGTAGGGGCATCAATGGCAGAAGACTTTCTGGACACTGACCAGTCCCCACTCCAAGCCTGAGGGGTGTGAGAGAGGCTGGTGGGTGCCAAGCACGGCTCCCCAAGGTGGGCCTTGAAGCAGCAGCAGCAGCAGTGTTAGCAGCAGCAGACGGAAAGGACTTGGGAGAGGCAGACAGGCAAACATTAGGGTTTCTGTGGGACTTGGAGGGCCTTGACTCCCCTTGCCCCTACACATACATTGGGGGGTATCAGGCTATTTTACTCTCTTTTCTCCCTCCTAGGAGGCCTCTAAGAAGGAAATCTTCCCAGGCAAAATGTGAGAGAGCCCCTCACCCAGAAAAGGGCTGGTAAAGGCCCCTCATGGAAGCTGGGGCCTCCTAAGGGCTGCTATCCCACCTGCACTTCCTCCCGTCTTTCCTTCCTTCCTTCCCTTCCCTCTTCTCCACACTCCACCCTCCCCCACAAGGAAAGGCCAGGGGGAGAAAGTTCGAGTCAATGCAAAGGGAAGGCTATTGAGCTCAATTAGTTAAGGCTACCTCTGGCTCCATTCAAACCCCAACTGTTGGGGTTTGAATGACAGTCTCAGTGCCTGAGCGGCTCCCGAGTGCCCCAGGTCTGGGGACACTGCTGGATTGGGTGCAGCCAGCCAGTTATGGAACCTTTGGGCCAGCTGGGGAAACAGGGAGGTGGGAGCAGCTCCACCCCCCTATAGGGCAGTTCATAGCCAGCTTGCCTCTCCCTCCTCTTCCCAGCTGCCCCCAGCCCCAACCTCAGGAAAAGGCACTTCATTTGCTTTCAAAAGACATCCTCCAGAGGAGAGAGGATATCATAAAGTGGGAATCAGAGACCTGGTCCCCATCCTGGCTCTGCTGAAACCCTGAGCGGGTCACTTCCCTCACCAGGCCTCTGTTTTTGCAGGTATTTGCATAAGGCGACTGAGCTAAGTGATCTTCAAGGGTCCTTTCAGTTCTGATATTCTGTAATTCTTGGCAAAAACAACTTTCCTGCTTGGCTTTTAGTCCTGTAGAGTATAGAGTCATTGTCAGGCCGGCACTATCCCCTTCTGGACCTTGACCTAGCTGGGGAGGGCAATATAGGGAGTAGGGAGTGTTAGGAGACACTATAAGATGAGAGAAATGACAAAAGTACTTCATGGGCCCATTTCCTTCACCTCCTCCATAGCCAAGCCAAACACCAGGATGAGGAAGAGCCCAGGCTAAGTGGCACTTCAACACCCCTCTCCAGGGTGCCACCCCTTGCTTCAATTCCCCCAGGGCACCCTGCCTGGATCCCAACACCCAGCCCTTCTAGCTAGAGCGCCTCTCCCTGTATGTACGTCTCTGCATTCTCTGGCAGGCGGGTGAGGGGTCCAACTGACAAGTAAACTGGGATCTGCTGGAGCCCACTGAAGAAGGGAGGATTTCCACTGGCCCCCAAGGCAGACATGGAGTTGGGACATTAGATGGGAAAGGCAGGGGCTAGAGGGCAGGCCGAGGAAGAAGAAAGCAGGCCTTCCAGGGTTGGGTCTTGCAAGTCGGTCCAGGGAGGAGCCAGGAAGATGGGCTGGATGGATCTCAGTGAAAGGGAATTGTGGGCACCATTTGGGGAGCTGGTGAGTAAGATGAGCCAGGACCGTCAGCAGCTAGGACAGGTGTGAGACAAAAGCTGAATGGACGTGAGGGCTCCAGAGAAGCAGACCAAGGTATGGAGTACAGAGAACCGCAGGGTGTGGGCACTCTGGGGCTCCTTCAATCCTAAAGAGACAAGAAACAACAGGAGAGAAGTCATTGGCATGTCCTAGGTCGAAGGAACCCTTCAGGAAAGGAGAGGATACAGTCTTCATCTCCCCACACCCATCCCTAAATCTAAAGCCTGAGTCCCTGGGTTGGTGCCGCCCTGTCCCTGCTGTATTTGTAGAGATAGGGGGTCAGGGCTGCCTTCCGTCTGCCCTCCTTCCATGGTTCTCCCTCTTCTCCACACTCCACCCTCCCCCACAAGGAAAGGCCAGGGGAAGAAAGGTCCAGTCAATGCAAAGGGAAGGCTACCTCTGAGCTCAATTAGTTAAAGCTACCTCTGACTCCATTCAACTCTCCTCCTGCCCTCCACCCCATACCCTCTCTGCCTCCTTACCCCACTCTGGTGACAACTCACACTGGACACATGTAGGCTTGCCCTGGGTACCCCCTTGTCAACAGGACCGGGCAGGACACCTAGAATTCTCCAAGCAGACCAACCTGCCAAACCCCAGGTAGCAGGGTGGAGAGGAGCCAGCACTCAACTCTTGGGAAGTCAAGAGATTGGTCCCAAGCACCAAGTCCCTCTCTGGGCCTCAGTCTCCTCTGTAAAATGAAGGGCTAGACTGCACCCCAGAAACTCCCCACCAGCTCTCAGCCCCTATGTGGGTATGGGGCTGGGACTGCTTGATAGATATAGGCTGTCCCTCCTCCTTCCCTTTTGCTCTGCCACCTGACCAGAGGCCCAAGTACCTGCTTCAGAAAGGCATGGGGCCCTTATGGGAGAGGCGGGGCCGCTGGCGACGGAATTTCCTACGACCTCCCTGCCAGGGCCCTGGTCCATTCCTGGATGCTCTGGGCTGCACCAGGTGGCGAACTTTGCATTCCTCCAGCCCCTTTCCCTCAGGAGGCTGCATCAGGGGCCCTGCAGGAAAGAGAAAGCCTGTGAGTGAGGAAGGCAGGGAGGGAACAGGCAAGGGCTACAGATCACAGGCCCCTGGGAGGGGGAATCTTGCCATGAAATGGCCCTCCTCATAGCTTTTCTTTTCTTTTTCTGATCCATCTTGAGGAAAAATTTGCAATTTGTACAGTGTCCTGAAGCAAACAGAACCCACTATTTACATCTTGCTATTGATGTAGCCGATTCTACATCTTTTTGACAGTTAAAGCATGTTTCTAACAGGCACAAATGAGTTCTTTCTTTGGAACATCACTGAGGGGTTGCACTTTGGGACATCATGCCTGCACTTGGCTGGGATGCAGGAAGCAGGAGCCCTCACGGCACCCCTGCAAATGGTACATTTCAAACATTGCCAACATATGACATTATAATGACCACCCTCCAATATACCCATCATCCAGATTCAACAATTATCCAGATGGAGTCACATATGCTTTAGTTATCTGTTCTTTTTTTCTTGGCTGCAGCATTTTAAAGCAAATGATGAACATCATGTCATTGTACTCCTCCATCCTTCAACATGAAGAGTGACCTACTTTTGAGTACTAGAGATCTCATGTCTCATCCCTGAGCATCTCATAGGTGGTTAGGCATGACTGGTTAGGTTCCCAAGTTCTCCCCATAGATGTTGCTAGGCAGGAGTCGGGGTGTTTCTCACTCAATGTGCCTTATGCTGGGCTCTACTCAGCCTGTGACCAGATTTAGAAGCCAGAAAGTACTGCATGAATGAATGAACAAACAAATGAATGGATGAATGAGAATGGTCACCTGTGCACCAGAAGGTGGCTGGGTTGCTATAGTTGCCACCTCCCCACCAATGCCCTACCTCTTGTCATTCCCTCATCACAACCCCCATCCTGTGTCTGGTGTAACTTCATCCCATTTCAAACCTGACTGGCTTCAATTCTGCACTCTGGTGTGCCTTTCTGTATATGTCTATATCTGGATTATAGTAGAAGCCACCTAATGCCAGATGGAGCCCTGACAATAAAATCCAAGTGGTTCTGGGTATTCTTGGGTACAGTGAGGGGGAAGGCATGTGGGCTAGAATGGAGCCTGCAGTCCAGCCAGAGGCCAAGCTGGCACTCCTGAGACAAGCCTGGCCACTGGTGGCAGGCAGTGGAGGGAGATGAGATGGTGCTGGGAAGAGGTGGCTGGATGGGGTGCTTGTGCTGGCCTGCACAAATACGGCGTCTGAGGCCAGTTATAATGAATACCAGTCTCTCCCCCATGCACACCATCCAGTTGGCCTTCAGCACATCCCTGTCCCTTGAGCCCCATTGCCATCCATCCAGGAACCTCCACCACTAGCTCACAGTTTCCATATAGTCTCCTGTTGGCTACTTGCCCCCCAGTCATACTCCTGGCAGCTCCTCCTCCCCCCACCCCACCATCCCCCGCTTTCAACATCACCATGCTCTGGTTCCCGACTGTTCTGAGTCCTCCTCCGCTTGCACACAATTTCCAGGCATTTAGCCTCTTCTTGGGCCAAAGGTGGGTGGGGTTTGTCCTTAGGGCCCTCTTTACCCAGGCTCAGGGCCTGTAGTTCTCCCCACTCACACTCAGACACACACACCCACTGGCACAGGCATCAATCTTCTCTAACCCTCCACCCTCCTTTTCTTCTCCAAGAAAAATCACCAGGCCCATGCAGGCACTGCTGTTAACTAGGGTCATTTGCTTCACTTGCCGCATTTCCATGCTAATAATGGTCAGGGTGGGTTAATATGTTGATTTGTCCCCTACACCCATAACCTATCAGAATTAACCCAAGGCTGGGTGCGGTAGCTCACTCCTATAATCCTAGTACTCTGGGAGGCTAAGGTGGGTGGATTGCTTGCGCTTATAGGTTTGAGACCAGCCTGAACCACAGCAAGACCTTGTCTCTAAAAATAGCTGGGCATTGTGGTAGGAGCCTATAGTTCCAGCTACTTGGGAGGCTGAGGCAAGAGGATTGCTTGAGCCCAAGAGTTTGAGGTTGCTATGAGCTATGACGCCATGGCACTCTACCAAGGGTGACAAAGTGGGGCTGTGTGTCAAAAAAAAAAAATTAAAACACCCATTAGAGCAGTGCCAGTGGCTCACTGAGTAGGGTGCTGGCCCCATATACCAAGGGTGGTGGGTTCGAACCCAGCCCCAGCCAAACTGCAACAAAAAAATAGCCAGGCGTTGTGGCGGGCGCCTATAGTCCAGCTACTCAGGAGGCTAAGGCAAGAGAATCACCTAAGCCCAAGAGCTAGAGGTTGCTATGAGCTGTGCACTCTACTGAGGGCAACAAAGTGAGACTCGGTCTCTAAAACAAACAAATAAAAAAAAAAAAGACCAATTATATTAGCACTTTGGAGCAGTAGGTATGGATGGAGCAAGGGGGCTGCTTTTTTTCTGACTGTCATAGACTGAGGCTGTCTTGGTGCCATCTGTGAGGGTGCTGGGTCCATCCTAGTGACCCTCATTAATCCCCCCACCTCAGCTGCTTCAGCTTCTACCGTGAGTCTCAGGTTCCCCTCAAGGCTGACCCTGCCCACTGGGGTAGCTATGAACAAGGCTGAAGAGTCAGCACTGAGATACCCTGGGGGCAGTAAGATATGTGCTGAGGGTGTGGCCAGGCCAAGGGGCCTTGTGAAGTGAACCAAGTAAAGCCTGGCATTTCACTTCCATGCCTTCAACTACTGGGAGTGGGGAAGGGGAACAACTGAATGCCACAGGCCATTGTGCCCCAGGGGCCCAGATGATATAGAGCAGAGAGGAACAGTGCCAGAAGGCGGAGGGTATCACCTCCATGTGCTCAGCACCTGAGACTGTGAATGTGGCAGTCAGGAAGGGAGGGCTGGAGTAAAGGGCCCTTAGGGGTAGGAAGCCTACAGCTAGGATGGGAAGCTGGGATGGTGGCTCCGACTCTGCCCAGGAAGATGTCTAGACCCTAGACCTGCAGAAAAGAACCACCTTGAGCTGAATGAGCATTCAGCCAGGCCCTGGAGAGCAACCACCAAGCAGCCCCTGGCCTCTTGCATCCCTTCCATTGGGTGTGGGGCTCATTGTCCTCCGTGTTGCCAGATATCTGCAGACTCCTCCCACACTCAGAGCCCATCACCCACCTGTTTCCTACTTTTGATACTGAGTCTGGCTCACTGTCAGATAAGCTGACACCTGAAGCCCCGGCTTTATCCTGTCCAAAGGAACAAATTAGAGGCTATTGATTCTCATCACTGCAGAGGTCCTGACTGAACAAAAGAATTCCCATTTAGACAAGGGGGCCACCTCCAATGCACTTCAATATCATCTTCCAACCCATTTGCTTCCTAAAGGGAAACTGGAGCAATCCCCCAAAGAATCTCAAATCTATAGGGATTGGAGCCATTGCTCACTGAAGTGCCTTCAGCAATGGAGCTACGGCATCTCCACACTGAGAACTAAAGTCAGGGTGAGAAAAGAATTGGACTTTCATGCAACCTGGACGCCAACTCTGCCAATGCACAAAGAGGTACGTGTGACTCTTCAGGAATGTGCCAACCTCACCAGGAATGAAACACCTGTTTTTCTTCTCACGGACTGGCCTGTCTTGTGATTGCTTCACAAGCCCATGCGTGTGCTCTGGTAGGGACCCTGCTGGCAGTGCCCTCCCACATGTCCTGTGGTCCTGCACGTATCTCTTTGCCCAGCCTCCCACTCCAGTAGGCTTGTCCAGTGCCCTGTGCTATCTCCCAGTGCCAGCTCTGTTGCCCTCTTGGACACATGCTCTGGCAGCCTGGCCCTCTGTTTCACTTGCACTAGTGAAGGCCTGGATCAGGTTACATGGGTGCTTAGCACTTAGGATTGGGGATGGAGAGGAGATGCCCTCTCCCTGAGCAAGAAGGCTACAGTAAACTGTCCTCACACTACCACTGCCACTGCATTGCTGCTTGGAGCTAGGGTTGGGGAGGAGGTGGAGGAGGAAAGAGAGGTGCTTAGACAATGACCAAGGGATACTTGGCCCTGGCCCAGGAGCTCTCAGACCCAGAAGAGCAAAGTGTATCCCAGGTCAGGAAGCAGTGGAGGAATGTGTGTGGTGGCGGGGGTGGAGGTACATTCCAAGTTAGGACAGAGTGTGGAGAGGAGGAAGCCTGGTTTTCTGGAATTTGGGGACTCTGGATGGGAACAGCATGAAAGTCTGGGCCAAGGACAAGGTAGTTCTGAGATCCACATTTCTAACCCAGGACAGAAAGCAAGAGGAGCAGGACCAGAAAGGAAGAGAAAGCAGTGTACCTGGACCCTTGGCTGGTGGTACCTCCAGGGAGGTACCCCATCTCGACTCCAGGAGAGGTCAGGGGATGGAAAAGGCAGTAGAAGGCTCAGAAGTTTCCAGTACAAGGCTTAAGCAAAGTATGACAGCCATGAATTTACCCAAACCAGGTGTGCAGATGACCTAATGAAGAAGGGTGAATTAAAGCAGAAAGTGGCGGGCTCTGGCGTACATCTTGTTCTAGCCTGTCCAACTTCTCTTCCCTTGAAATCAGTTCTTTTCTTTACCAGTACTGCCCCAAAAGCTGGACCCCAGGAGGGTTCAAGTGGTGGTCTGTTGGCCCAGGATCTCCCCATAGCTTCTGGGATGCAGATACAGAGCCCCACCTTCCTCTGGGACACTCTATCTGCATCCACTCTTTCTTCCCTGAAGGCACCATCTTGGAATATTTTACCTGTGGTGGTCTCATGTGAATGTTGTGTCCTGCCAACTACACTGTTGTCTTTCATTCATATCTTTTTGCTCCCTTCCCTCCCTTGCCTGCCTGACAGGAGTTTCTGGAAGAGCCTGCTTCCTTCTCACCTAGGGAGTCTTGAAGAGGGAGACCACTGGCCAGCTACCTGGAGACAGGAGGTGCCAGACCCAACAAATGTGCCTTCCTGAGAAGCCAGGCAGTGTGCTCCCAAGGCCAGTGCAGGCCTTAAAGCAAAGAGGCAGGCAGAGCTGGGAAGACCCCCTCAGAGGCTTCTGGCCTACACGCCATCCTTCTGTGCTGAAAGGTTTGGAACCAAGTAGGCCCTATGCCCTTCCTCTAGGATACACGTTGCCGTGCCCTCTCCTTCTCTCTCCTCTCACCTCCCTGTGACTCCAGCCCTGGCACTGGCATTAGTCCACCTGGTCTCAGCCTTCCCCTTCTGTGGTGCCAGGCAGGCAGTAGTAACAGCCAGATCACAGGACTGTGGCAGCTGGAGGTGGGAGCTGGCAGTCCCAAGAGACACTGACGCATGGAGGACAGGCAGCCTGGGAGGGGGTTGCTGGGGCATGGGTGAGCACCAGCCTTGAGACAGGCAAGGAAGCAGTGGTGCCAAGCATAGCCAGGTGGGAGGTGTGATACAGTGGGGTAAAAAGATTTCCCTTCCCTGAACTGCCTGGAGAGCTCAAGTCAGGTGTTGTTTCTTCCTTTGGTGACTGAGGACAGGGGGACTAAGGTGAAGCTGCCTGGGACAGAAGGGAAGCTGGAACCAGAACATGGGATGAACCAGGTCCCTGAGAAGGGATGGAGGCAATGGGTGGGGGGCATCCTGTGCAGGGAAGGAGACCAGGCCAGGACTTTGGGGTAAGGGGAGGAGAAGACCAGCCCAGCCCAGCCAGCCCTGCCCAGGGAAGCTGCCTCTGCTCTGCTCACATCCAAGCTGAAAGAAGCAACCGCTAGTTGGGTTGCACGCTGCGGCCTCTGTCTCCGCTGCGCACTCCTGCCTATGCAACAAGTGTCACGTCTGCATGTTGGCACATCATCCTGAGTGGCCTGTGCTCCATACCAGCCGGCAGTCCCTAACCTCCAGGGGCCAGAAGACCTTCAACATGGGAGCCGAGCCCACCCTGCTCTGGTCAGTTCCCTCCATAGTCCCACAAGCGGAGCAGGCTTGTCCCCCTCCACATACCCCCACCACGTGGGATGCAGGGTGCAAGACGTGGAATACACGCCATGTCCCGGAGTTCCACAGACTGCTTGAGAGGCAGTCGGGAGAGGCAAGGCCGGGAAAGTGATGCCCGAGGCGGTGCTGAGCACCCCAGAGGAAATAGTCCGCGCGACCAGCCGCCCACTGGCCCAGGGCGCCCTGTCAATCAGATGCATGGCGCGACGGCGCGTGGCTGCTGCTGCACCGCTCGCGCCGGGCTCCCCGGGAGGCGGGCGGAGCGTGAGTGGGGCGGAGTGCTGGGAGTGCGCCGGCTGCAGCAGGGAGAGCCGCGAGGGAGCGCGGGCGAGCGGGAGGGAGAGCGCGCACTCACCTCCACACACCGCGGTCAAGGAGAGCCAGAGCAGCAGTAGGGCCCGCATGCAGAGCCTCAGATTCATGCTGCTCCTCAGGCCGCCGCGGCCCCGGCGAGCCGGCGAGAGAACGGAGAGGCCGGGCGCCCGGAGGCAAAGAAAGGCGCGAGCGCAGCCGGCGCGTGCGGGCGCAGAGCTCGCGTGGCTCCCCGACCGCGTGACTGTGCGCGCCCGAGCCTTGCAGCAGGCTGCCGGTCGCCGCGCCTGCTCTTCGCCTCTGCTCTCCTGCAGCCTCCCTCTCCTGCCGCGGGGCAGTGCCGCGCAGCTAGTCTCGGAGGCTCCGGGCGGCTTCTTCCCCAGCGGCTGGCTACTCGGCCGCGGCTCCAACTGCCCGTGGCCCCGGCTGCCAGTGGGAATGCTCCCCGCTCACCCCAGGGGCTGCATTTTGTAGCTTGTGGTTTGGCCGCGAGCCCACTTGGTCATGTGGTCATCGGGAGGACTAGAGGGGGGGCCAGGAAGAGGGAGAGGGAGAGAGCCTCCCGCACCGCCCACCTCCCGGCACGCACTCTGCAACCCCGGCCAGGGCGCGAGAGGGAACCCCGAGGTGGCCGCACAACAAAGGCTGCGCGGCCTCTTGGACAACCCACAACTGCTCCTCGGACAATGCCCGCCTGGCCAGGGGCCAGAGGGGTTTGCTGAGACCTGGAGGATTTCAAACACAGGAAGCTTTTGGGGCGGTGGAGGGGCACACTTAACCATTTCTCACCTCACTTCCTTAACAGCTATCAGGAAACCTGGGCGCTCAGGAAAGGACCCAGTCCAGGATGCCCTCTTTCACTCCCTCCACCTCTGACCCTGACCCTGGTATTCCCCTTGCCGCTTCCCAGGCGCAAGGATTTGGTCAAGACCCTCGCACACCGGCCCTCCTCTCTCCTCTGCATCTTCAGCTGGGTGTGACTTGGGAGTGACTGCCTCGGCTTGTGCCCACGGCTTGATTAATGATAGTCCAGCACCCTCGTTTCTCCTACCATCCCCCAGGAGGCACCATCTACCAGGAATGCCTCCACTCCGCCCCACTCTTTCAAGAGCTGTTCACTCTTGAAGCAGCATCTCAAATCCCATCTCATCCAGGATAACAGTAATTGAGGAGGGGCCCCTAACCCCCTCCTCCCTGTTGTGACATAACACTGCTCCTATAGTGTCCGTTACCCTTATATTCCCTAGCATTGGTTTACCTAACTTTCCACTGTCTAGGCTAGATTCATTTTGCACGTACTTGGGATTCCTTTTTGCAAGCAGGTTCTGGAGTTGTTCGCCTTTCCAAACTTGACTGTTAGCTCTGTCCTAGGAGCTCTCAAGGAATGAACTGCCCCCCTGCATCTAACTGGGAATCCCCTAAAATAATGGACCCTGTCTTCTCATTTTGGTTCTCTCCAAAGTCCCCAATATCATGCTCTGCATATAGGTGGCACTCAACACATGTTAAAAGACTAAATCGAAAGGTGTTTCAACCTTTCAGCAAACCAGCTTGCTTGAAGTGCAAATCCAAATCTACACAAAAGATACCTTGAACAGTGAGACACCATCGAATTATTTGAAATATCTTGAAATCTTATAAAAATTCAATATATATGCGATACATGTATTAGTCGCTCTCCACCAGCATTGTCACCTCCACAAGAGAGGGATCTTTGCTTTGTTCAAGGCTGTGTCCTCAGACCTAGAACAGTGCCTAGGACATTACTGGAGCTCAATGCAGAATTTAGAATACATGAAAAAAAAGTTTCTAAAGCATCCCTACTGCCTTGATCAAGGTAGCAGGAAGGAAATAATATAGGATTCTCATTAATAGTTTATAGCCAAATTAGCCACAGCCAAACAGGAAAAGGCATATGAAGCAAAGCACCTCTCTTTATGCACAAGACCCAGACTGAGTGGCAGGCAAGGATAGCATGAGATGAGTCTCCCTTGGCTGTTTCCCAAGAAAGAGTGTTTCAACCAAGAGGAGAAACACTTGGCCTCTAAAGTCCCTATCACCTACCTTGCCATTGTCACCTAAATTTAGTGGATCTCATGGAGATGATAATCTCTGCTCTACCCTCTTTGAGGTTATCATGGGGTCAAATGAGATAATATATCTGAATGAACTGTGCAAATTGGGGATAAGTTCTTGCAGGGTCATTTTTAGGAACCTTGGTGCTCCCACCTCTGATTGGGCAAGCCAATGCACACTCACGTAAGTGTTCCCCTAGTTCCTTTCTGTTGACTAGGTTAACAGAAGCCTTCATAATTAATTGCACCTTTCTTAGGCTATGTATGAGCTCTTGCTAAGTGATTATAGCTCTTAGTACTTCTTAACTACATTTCAAACAAAGTTTGAAATTCAGTTCTTCAGTCACACTGACCACATTTCAATTGCCCAGTAGCCACATGTGGCTAGTGGTTACTGTATTGGGAAGAACAGAATAGAACCTTTCATTCATTACAGAAAGTTCTATTGGCTAGAGCACTCACTCATTCTTCCTTTTTCTATAACCTTTTTTCCCACCTCACCAAGCCTTCAAAATGCACAAGGTGGGGGAAAAAACACAAAAGCAAACTAATACAGATTTAAGCCAAGCAGCAATAAATTGAAGACATGCATTTAAGGCAAGATTTAAAAAACAGAACACTTTTCAAAATCTAGTACATCTCTCCACTTAACCAAATTGCATCCATTTTTCTAGTCCCAGATCTAAGATTTCATCTTCCTTCTTTCTCAGACCCCTCTCTCCTGTGGTGACTTTCTCCTCTCCATAGTAACCATGGCTATACCTTTTTGTTAAGCAGGCTAGGCCTGGGTTTGAACCCACTACCCCTGGTGCATTGGGCTGGCACTCTAACCACTGAGTTATGGGCACCCAGCTTGGCTATACCTTTCGTTGATAGTTACTCTCTCATGGTGCATTGAGAACACCTTTGCATTAACACGCTGTGCTCTATGGGCCTGCTGTCATTCTGCAGAGAAGTCCACAACTGTATTCATTCTGGAATCAAGTCTCATTAGGCAAGGAATACAACTCTTGCTGCTCACTCTGAACCCTTTGTAGGCTCCCATATATCTCAATATCATATGGAAATGACCTGTTTTCATATCTGTCTCCACCTGCTAAACTTTAAGGTCATGGGAATGATATATTGCATAACTGCTTGTCAAATAAATAACTGTTGGGAAAACTCTGTACTATATTTTGTTCAGAAAGATACTATTGAATTAACATCAGCAGAATAAATGTTTTAAGATATTTCTTTGGTGGGGGGGGAGGTGATACATGAAAGCCTCCACGCTCTCCTGCCCTGAGGCATCAAACAGCTGTGAAGTTGCTTGAAGCATTGCTGCACTTGGGGCTCAGTCTTGTAGTTAAGGGCAAGACTCAGTTTTCAGTCAATGTAAAGGACAATCCTAGGGCCAGTGTAAGACTCATTGTATTGTTAGTGACAGAAATGAGATAGCTAACTTACATGATGGCAGTGTGTAACGTGTCTCCTTCATTAGTGCTATGCACAAGCTATTCAGTTCTGCTTAGTGTCCTATATCATTATCACGAGCCACTGCTGTTCAATTGACTTGTTCACCTCTCTGTCCTATAGGTTTGTTTAAATGAGCAGTGTAGTGTATTAAAAGAACTCAACTTCATGAGTTCCACATAACTGAATTCAAATCCTGCCCCTCAATTCCATTCATTAGCTGTGTGACATTGGGAAAGTTACTCAGCTTCTCTGAGGCTTGGTTCCTTCATCTACTATTAGTAAATGAAGATAACAATGGGACCTACCTTATTTGTGCTATGATTTAAATGTATATGTCCTTCCAAAATCCATAAGTTAGAATTAAAAGCCCAAAGTGATGGTATTAAGAGGAAGGGCCTTTGGGTATTGATTAAGTTGTGAACAGATTAGTGTTCTTTTCTTTCTTTCTTTTTTTTTTTGAGACGGAATCTCACTATGTTGCCCTTGGTAGAGTGCCACAGCCACACAGCTCACAGCAACCTCAAACTCTTGGGCTTAAGTGATTCTCTTGCCTCAGCCTCCCAAGTAGCTGGACTACAGTCACCCACCACAATGCCCGGCTATTTTTTGGTTGCAGTTGTCATCGTTGTTTTTAGCAGGCCTGGGCTGGGCTCGAACTGCCAGCCTTGGTGGATGTGGCTGGCACCCTACTCACTGAGCTATGGGCGCCGAGACAAGGATTAGTGTTCTTATAAAAGAGATTGAAGGGAGTGCCCTTGTGCCCCTTTTGCCCTTCCATCCCTTCTGCCATGTGAGGATGTAGTGTTTGTCCCTCCAAAGGAAGGACACCTTGGAAGCAGACAGCAGTCCTTCACCAGATACAGAAACTGCCAGCACCTTGATCTTGGACTTCCCAGCCTCCAGGACTACAAGAAATGTATTTCTATTGTTTATAAATTACCCAATCTCAGGTATTCTGTTATAGCAGCAGGAATGAACTAAGACATTATAGTTGGGAGATTAAATGAGATAATGTAGCACAGTTCTCAGTACATGATGGTTGATCATTCAGTGTTAGTTTTCTCCTTTTCCTGACCTGCCCTTCCTGCCACCTTTTTCCTGGTTCTCTGGCTTCTTGGAACTGATCAGGAAGGAAGGGCCTTGTCTTTGCCCTGCTCCATCTACATCTGCCTTCTTCTTTGTAGCCATCAAAACTGCTCACTCTCATTTTCCCCAAAAGCACCAATCTCTGCTAGGGCTAATCTGATGAATGCACTTGATCCAGGAAGTGAACGTATGACAGTGGTTTGAGGTGATGCCTCTCAGGTATGGTACTCATTTAAAGGAGGACTTTGGGAGACAATGTCCTGCCCCAAGGAAATATCAAACTCCCCGTCTATGCAAGGACTCACTTCAGTCACTTTCATTTGACTTCTCTACAGAGAGCTCAGCTTGCTCCAAAATTGACTACAGAAGAGATTACCTCTTTCAATTTACAACCCAACTTTCAAACTGCAGGTCCAGCCACTGAAACCTCAGAGTACAATCCTGTCGCCGGATAATGATGCCCACCCCACAGATAATGATGATGATAATGATGATGATGACAATGACGAAGCACCTAAAATTTCTTGTGCACACGCTATGTGTCAAGCACTGTTCTCAATGCTTTAGATGTACTAACTCATTTAATTTTCACTTCTATGAGGTAGATTCTATTCCTTAGCATCCCTATTTTACATATGAGGCAAATGAGGCTAAACAGAAATTTAGTAATTTTTCTGGCCTGCCTAACCTCAAAGCCCACATTGTTCCCTCACTGAGTATTAAAAGTTGTTTCTCACTTTATGGACCTACATATGACTTTATTTGAATTTCTAACAACTAAATTATACTGTCCTTGAATTACAAATCAGTGAAGTATAGTGGTTAAGAACATGGGTTCTAGAATAAAGCAGTTCTGTCACTTACTACATGGATGACTTTGGCAAATTATTGACACTTTCTGAGCTTTAGGTGCCTCATTTGAAAACACAGACTAGTACCTAGCTTCCTGTGTTATTGGGAGGATTAAATTAATCAACACCTATAAAGTTCTTGACACAGTGGTCGGTTCTCGTAGAGCACTATATAAATGTTATGTATTCTCATAGGTATTTGTGTATGTCTTACCAACATGAAATACTAAGACTATATCTTATTCACTTTCATATTCTCACCAGCAGTGCTACCACCCAAAGCAAATACTCAATGAATGTATGTTGAATTATTTTTTTTAACTTTTTTACATGTACATGTGTTTACTTGGTTTCCACTTTTTGCCTTCACAAAATTAAAGAGGCTTAAAATTTAATAACAATAACAATGGTTAAGATAAGGACTAGAAACAAAAACCTCACAAAGAATGAATGAAGATAAATATATTCACAAAAGATAACAGATGATTGCTGCAATGAAATATTGAGCAATAATAATAATGCAAAAAAAGTAACATTCACATTGTCAGATAATAATATGTCTATCATAGAATGCTTTGACTCTGAGGTTCAGTATGGACCTCAAAGAATGTATGTTGAATTGAAGAAGGAATTGTCTACTCACTAATAATCACTCTAGGTTTATGGTACATGTCATGTGTCTTTATTTGGGCAAAATTATTACAACCTATTCAAAAGGTTCTTAGAGCCAGGCATAGTGGCTCACACCTGTAATCCTAGCACTCTGGGAGGTGCAGGTGGGTGGATTCCCTGAGCTCATAAGTTCGAGACCAGCTTGAGCCAGATCAAGACCTCGTCTCTAAAATTAGCCAGGCATTATGGTGGGCGCCTGTATTCCCAGCTACTCAGGAAGCTGAGGCAAGAGGATCACTTGAGCCCGAAAGTTTGAGGTTGCTGTGAGCTATGACACCATGGCACTCTACCGAGGGCAACAAAGTGAGACTATCTCAGGAAAAAAAAGGGGGGGTTCTTAGATGGGTCAACACCAACAGTTAACAGAAACACACAAAGATGTAACCTTCTCCCCACTCCCACTGTGTAGTGATTGTTTTCACTTGAGTAATGCAAAAAATGAAGTGGGGAGAGGACATCTGGAGAATTATCCAGATGAAGAGACTGAGGTACAGAAAGGGAGAGTGACTCACCTAAAATTACACATAAAAGTTGGTGGCAAAGTCAGGACTTGGACCAGGTCTAACTAACTCCCACCTTCTGTTCTCCCCTCTGTGCCTTCCCAGCATAGAAGTAATGCTCACTGGCCCAAGCAGTTCCTCAGCTGGCTGCAAAGGCACTTGAAATGGCTGTGGTTAGGCACAGGGCCCTCATTCCACAGCCCTTCTGGAGCATCTCAGAATGAGTCTTCTCAATTTCCCAATGTCAGTCATCCAATTTGTTCCCTAAGACATAAGCTAAATTAATAAGCCAAGTAATTCAGTAGCAGCAACATTGGTTAAAAGTATTTAAGAACATGGGCGGCGCTTGTGGCTTGAGAAATAGGGTGCCGGCCCCATATGCCAGAGGTGGCAGGTTCAAACCCAGCCCCGGCCAAAAACTGCAAAAAAAAAGTATTTAAGAAGAGCCTCTGGGCGGCTCTTGTGGCTCAGTGAGTAGGGCGCAGGCCCCATATACTGAGGGTGGCGGGTTCAAAACCAGCCCCAGCCAAACTGCAACAACAACAACAAAAATAGCTGGGTGTTGTGGCGGGCGCCTGTAGTCCCAGCTACTCGGGAGGCTGAGGCAAGAGAATCACCTAAGCCCAATAGCTGGAGGTTGCTGTGAGCTGTGACGCTACAGCACTCTACCAAGGGCGATAAAGTGAGACTCTGTCTCTAAGAAAAAAAAAAAGAAGAAGAGCCTCAAAGCTTGCCCTTATCTCTGTAACTACTTAATAGGAACTTGAGGTGGGGGGTGAGGGGAAGCATCTGAGCAAGAGGCCAGATGCCTCTACTAGTTGATGCCTCATTAATTAGATTCACGATAAACTATCTTTCCTCGGTTAAGCACCAGCAGAGAACATGAATTTTCACGGTCTCATTACTAAGTATTTGTAATTCTGAGTCTATTGGCTAGAGTTGAGATTTCTAACTCATCTATGTCCACCAGAGCAGCCAGAACAATACTTTCCATAGAGCAGTAGATGCTTAAGCCATGTTCACAAATTAACTTTCCTATTTTGGGTATGAGAATATTTTAATCAGAGAACGTGGTATTAATTATTGAAATCTCGCCTGGAACTTACTCTGTGAATCAAAAGACTCTGATGACCATTTGGAGAAAATAACTTTCATTGTGGGGATTTGTTGAACTTTGCTAGGGTTTCTTCTTCAACTAGCTGTATGATTCTCCCCTTGCCTTGGTGTCTAGTACCTCCTAATCCTGATCCCCAACCTGTAGCCTAATCCTGACTACAGACTGAGATCTTGTCTTTTCACACTCGTCCTTTTCCCAAACATAGAGTCAAATGCAGTACTAACCATTGTAGGGTATCACGTTTGCAAAACTTAAAGTTGCCATTTTGTAGCATAATCACACTACCTCTATTCACATAGAGGTAGTCACTAAATTTCAGTTGCTGGCGTTACTAAATCTCAGTTGCTGCATGCTAAGTCCTTCCATGGGGCACCTTTCAGTCACCTCCAATGGGCTATACCTGCCCTGGAAATGGTTTTTCACTTCTGTTTCTTCTAACCTCTTTGCAAACTACATACCTCTTCAGGTTGTATGATATGTTTAAGAGATGTCCCAGGTCCCCACAGATATGCCTCCCTTTACACAACAATGTTCCTAAAACATGTCGCATAAATGGAATTCAGATAGACAGCTATATTTTTGATATCTTTGAAGGGTTCACTGTTCACTAGCTGGAAAGCTCCTAAGGGGGATCCTCCAAAAAGGTGAAGACCTGCTCCTCCACCTCTGCCCCCAGCCCAGCCCAGCCCCAAAGGGTTGCTCCTTTTTCTCTGCATCCTGTCTAATTTCTTCTGATCCTTTGGACCCTCCCAGAGCCACACAGGTCCCTGTTCCTCCCGTTTGTCTTTCAGAGCCATTTCATTTCCTCTGCACATCCTCTATGACGTCTCCCAGGAGCCTCCATCCTTCCTCTGCCCTAGAGTCTATAAATACCCTGGTCTCCCAGGGGAGGCATACAAATTCCTTCCTCAGACAGCAAGGCCCTGTGAGTTAGGAGAACCACTCCCAAAAGAGCAGGTTTATCTCCAAAGTCCAGTGGATCATTGAACCTTTCTTCCTCTTGCTTTGCTGGTTGATAGTATCTGGGTTTACATTGAGTAGGATATTATACAATCTCACACCTGGCACCCTATGTGTGCTGAGCCAGAACAAAGACTATTGGTAACTAGAGGTGGAGTCTATGACCAGTTTGGTTATAGGCGTAGAGCTCTGAGATAACGAGATCAGCATTGCTCTATCTCAAATCCAAGTTTGTACCCCTAAAGAAATAAGATATTGGCACCAACCACCACTTTGATCCTAACCCTGGCCGCAGGCTGAGATCTTCTGGGATTCTTACTTTTTCATCATCCATGCGTTTCCTGTACATATAGAGTGTCAAATATTGCACTAATCTTAAAAAGGGAACACTTTAGGGGAAAAGAAATAAAAAGAAAAATGATCATTTTTACAACAAAACCCCATATGTTAGTTTCCCAGAGCTGTCATAACAAATTACCATAAACATGGTGGCTTAAAGCAACAGAAATTTATTCTTTCTCACTTCTGGAGGCCAGAAACTTAAAAACGAGAAAGATCTAAGGTGGAAAAAGTATGATAAGTTAGTGAGATGATAAATATGTTAGTTAGCTTGATTGAATCTTTGTACAATGTATACATTGATCCACACCTCACATTGTGCCCCATATATATGTAATTAGTATTTGTTAGAAATAAAGAAAGAAAATTAATTAATTAATTAATTTAATAAGAAACAAAAGAAAGTTCTAGGGGAAAATCCTTCCTTAGCTCTTTCAGCTTCTGGGAGCTCCAGGCATTCTTTGGCTTAGGGCTACATCACTCCAACCTCTGGCTTCATCTTCACATGAACATCTCCTCTTTTGTCTGTGTGATATCCTTCTGCCTTACTCTTAGGAAAACCTTTGTCATTGCATATATAGCCCCTGTCCCATATAATACAGGATGATCTCATCTCAAAAGCCTTAATTTAGTTAGATTTGCAAGGACTATTTTCAAATAAGGGTGTCACAGTCACAGGTCCAGGGGTTAGAACATGGGCATATCATTTGGGATGCTATCATTCAAACCACCACACCTCACTACCTCCAATTACATCTGGCATGCTGGAATAAAAAAATTATGAATTTTCTGTCAATTTAACCTCCAAATATCTATAAAATCTGCACATCGCTGCTGCCATATCCTGGTTCAAGCCCTGTCATTCTTCACATGTCATTGTCCATAGCAACCAGAATGGTCCTGACAGTCCCACTTTGCTTGAACACTTTCTGTAGCTCTGCCTGGTTTTTAGGATCAAGAGCAACCTCTTGGCCATAGTCATCAAGGTCACGAAAAATCTAGTTCTCCTCCACCTCATCAGCCTTTCTTTTACCCTTTTTAAAGGGCAGAGTCTCACTGTGTCATCCAGGCTGGAGTGCAGTGACGAGATCATAGCTCACTGCAGCCTTCTAACTCATGGGGGCCCAAGCAATCCTCCTGCCTCAGCCTGCTCAGTAACTGGGACTACAAGTGTATGCCAAATAGCTCAGCTAATTTTTTATGTTTTCTAAAGACAGGATCTCACTATGTTACCCAGGCTGGTCTGGAACTCCTGGCCTCAAGTGATCCTCCTGCTTTAGCCTCCCAAAGTGCTGGGATTACAGACATGAGCCTCCATGCCTGGCCTCCTTGTCTTGCCAGTCTTTTATCTTGCCTCTATATCCTTTCTGTCAGCAATATTTCTCCTGTCACCATACCTTCTCAATATTCTTCCCTTCTACTGGAAGACTGTGGCCAACACCATTTTCTCCTGGCTAATGCCTGTCATCCATCAGCTCCTCTCTAAGGTAAAATAATTCCTCCTCAAGAAATGCTTTTCCTAACCCTCAGACTGGCTGAGAGTCCCTAACCCTCAGACTGGCTGAGAGTCCCTGTAATGCCTTCTCTCATAGTTTACACTTCGATTTGTGTTGAATTAATGTCTGGCTCCTCACTCCCAACTAGACTGAACTATGAAAGGGCAGTGACTGTGGCTGTCTGGTTTCATGACTGTGTCCTCAGCATCTAGCAAGTTTCTGACACATTGTAGGTATTTAATCATTATCCAAACGAATATATAAATGAATGAATGAATGGATATTAACATCTATATTCTGCTTCCAAAAACTAGGGGGGGAGGGGAAACCAATGCCTATCTTACAGGACTGAGTAAGAATCAAAATGAGAAAATGGAAGAGAAGGGGCTTTATAAACCGTAGACTACCTTACTAATTGAAGGACTCATCATAATAACGATTGATGTAACCAGACTTTGGGAGGGGGTGCACTGCAGAGAGCTTAGGGGCAGCAGGAGAAATGGGGGTGGAGGGGAGAAGAATACTTGAGGTCCACATTCCTCTGGATAAGAAGAGTTTCTGTGCCCCTGCTGTGAAGGATAAAATTACAGAAGCACTCAATTCCCTTGTTTCAGGCCTAAAGCTTATAACTTATCACCTTTTGGGATCAAGAAGAAAATACCACTCTACTCAGGTGTAAATATTGCCTGGAGTCACCTCAGGCATTTAGGATTTTGATTGTCTTTCTTTAAAGCATCTGATCAGGGTACAGGCTGAAGATAGGATGACAGCCTCCTGGGCTGGGACAGCTGGGTCCCTCTCAGCCAGTACTTCCCATGAGGTGATCCATCAGCTGTGGCACTGGCTTAAGGCACTGTCCTGCTGACAAATTACTTTGAAGCGTTAAGTTTTGGCTTTACATTCTTCCATTTCCTTGCCCTCTTGGCTTTCACTGCCAGCAGGTGGGGAGGGTATCACCTCCTTCCTCTTGCTCCTCTAGCACGTCCATCTAAAAGACATCCCAGGAGGCTTGACATTCCATGTCTTTAGTTTCTTACATTTGATTTCCCCAAACCCTATCAAGTCATAATCTCCTTTCCTGCAGGGAAGGGACACTTCCACTGCTTCCTCCATATCCTCTCAGCTCCTTGCATTTGGGTCAAGAGACCTAAAAAGGCCATTTCTCATTTCCATCTTGACTTCCATTGTTTTCTCCCCTGGGATGTCTATGCATTCATGGCCCTGATATGCCTCACAAGTCTGGAATGTTCATGGCAAGCTGATCCTCTGAATCATAGACTTAAAGAAATTAGAAAGAGCAGAGCTCATTAGGCCGTCATTTTCCTAGTTTCCTTCTCTCACCTGGATGTCTTCCCACTGGCTGGCTGGTGCACTTCTCTGCTCTGTCCCATTTGCTTTTGAGGCTCTGTTTACACAATCCCAGAGAGGTAAATAACAGAGGCATGTCACTGCATAGTCCAAGCAACATCCCCAGTTTTGTCTTAGTGACTTGGACATCCCAATACAAAGCACTATTTCAGTAGGAAGCTTTGGGCTCCTCAGAATTGGAGCTAGAGAGAGTCTTGCAGTTCATCTGTTCAGAAACCTTTTTTTTGGCTCGGCACCTATAGCTCAGCAGCTAGGGTGCCAGCCACATACACTGAGGCTGGTGGGTTTGAATCCAGCCCAGACCTGCCAAGCAACAATGACAACTCCAACCAAAAAACAGCTGGGCATTGTGGCGGGCACCTCTAGTCCCAACTACTTGGGAGGCTGAGGCAAAAGAATCACTGAAGCCCAAGAGTTTGATGTTGCTGTGAGCTGTGAAGCCACAGCATTCTACCAAGGACGGCATTGTGAGACTCTTTCTAAAAAAAAAAAAAAAATCCCTTAAAAAAAAAACAACTCTTTTTTTTGTTTATAGCACTATGGAGATATAATTACATATAATAACTTACATGTTTTGTAATCAGTGTACAAAAAGTGTACAGTTTGCCGAGTTTGAAACCATCACCATCACCGAGTTTCCATCACTGCCTGAAGTTTCTTCCCTCCTTTAGTAATCGCTCCTTCCAGCTGCTTCCCCCTCCCCATCCCCAGCAGTCATTGATAATTTATCTATTAATGTTTAGTTTGCATTTTTTAGGATTTTATATAAATGTAATAACACCAAATGTACTCTTTTTTGATGGCTTTTTCAAGTAGAAAAATTATTTTGAGATTCATTTGTGTTATCGTATTAACAGTGTTGTACATATCAGTATGTCATTACATCTGAATTGCTGAGTAATATTCCACCATATTTTGTGGAAATCTACTCACTGGTTGATGGACATTCATGGGTTTTTTCCTAGTGATTGGCTATTACAAATAAAACTGCTATGAACATTTGTGTGCAAGTTTCAATGTAGACAAAGACTTTTATCTCCCTTGGGTGAATACCTAGGAATGGAATGTTGAGTCATGTGCTAGATGTGTGTTTAACTTTTTAAGAAACTACCTATTTTTCAAAATGGTTTTATGTTCCCCTGAGTAGTATATGAGAATTCTAGTTCCTTCATATCCTCACCAACATTTGATATGGTCAGTCATTTTAATTTTAGCCATTCTAATAGGTCTATAGTGCTGTGGTTTCAATTTTTATTTCTCTAATGGCTAATGAGGTTCAGTGTCTTTTCTATGTGTGTGTGTTTAATAATTTCACAAAAGTGGAAATTTCCAGGTTCCAGGAAGTCAAGTCTACAAATTCCCAAGAGCTGAGCCACCATGGAGAGGACCCCACAGTTGTATCCTCGTGGTCTCCTGGAGAAGGCCTGTTCTCCTGTACCTCACCCTTCTTGGGTATCCTCTCTCATTCCCCTTGAGATGCCATATATATTTTATTATTTTTTATATTTTTTACATATATATGTGTTTATTCGGTTTCTACTTTTTACCTTCACAAAATTGAAAAGACTTAAACATTTAATAGCAATAACAATGTTTAAGATAAGGACTAGAAACAAAAACCTTGTGAAGAACGAACAAAGATAAATACATTTAGAAAAGAAGTCAGACGATTGCTGCAATGAAATATTGAGCAATAATAATAATAATAATGCAAAAAAGTAATGTTCACATTGTCAAATAAGAGTATGTCTATGATAGAATGCTTTGACTCTGAAGTTCAGTATGGAGTCATCAGTTAACTTCTTATTTTCTTTTCCAAGTCTCAAAAAATAGACAACAAATATTTATAAATAAAAATAAAAGATAATTTCAAAAAACAGATCATGCCAAATCTTACAGACAATAGAAAAAGAAGAAATACTTTAAAATCATTCTACTCCATCTGAATACACCTGATATTAAAATTGGAAAAAATATATTATTATAAAGGGGAAATTACAAATATATTTCACTTACAAATGAGGATACCATAGCCTAAACAACATATTAATAAGTTGAATTAAAAATTAATGTTTAAGTAATGTATTTTGGTCAAAATTAAATCCAATTTATGTGAGAATTAGTCACTATTTTCTTTTCTTTTCTTTGCCTTTCCCTCACCCCCTCCCTCCTTCTCTGTCTGCTCTCCCCTTCTCCCATGCTCTACCATGTCATTAATTATCATTAATTGTTCTCTTATCAAAGTGGAATATATAGGATTCATACTTCTCCATTCCTGTAATGCTTCACTAAGAATAATGTGTTCCACCTCCATCCAGGTTAGTACCAATGCTGCAAAATCTCCATTTTTTTATTTTATTATTTTTTTTTATTGAATCATAGCTGTGTACAATAATTCATTCATGGAATACAGTGTGCGGGCTTCACATACAATCTGAGATATTTTTATCAATCTGATTGACATAACATTCATGAGATTTTCTCATTTACTATGTGAAAACATTTTTGATCCATATTTAGAAGTTTTCTCCTGACCCTTCAAATATGCACCACAAGTGTGATCTCACCCTTTATCC
>CAUYON010155184.1:0-45236 GCA_963573935.1 Arctocebus calabarensis | reverse complement strand
AGTGATCAAGGAAATGCCATGAAGGATATCTGTAACAGTATGATCAAAATATTTCTGAATGTATATGAATCGTGCCCTGTGATTGCACCAATGTACATAATTATGATTCAATAAAATTATTAAAAAAAAAAAAAAGAAATTCTCTGATACTCTGGAACCCTTTTTGTATTTGGAAAATGAATAAATATTGAATTCACATATTTGAAAATGAACAAGTCTATGTGTGTTTAAGGTTGACTTTTATTATTCAACATAAGTGGGCTGGCAGGATAATAAACAAACAAAATATGGAGAACATGAACAAAAATAAGTAGATATGATATCCTAAAAACAAATACAGATGATTTAATATCAGCTAATTTTCATTTTAAATAAGTTTTTACCTTTGTTCAAGATACTAAGCATTAACTATATATTGATCTGTGCCTGTTCTACCCAATACTGTAGCCACTAACCACGTTAAGTTTAACATAACAAAATTTAAAGATAATTAAATATCAATAACAGAATTGTAATAGCCGCATTTCAAAGCTCAGTAGCCACCTTCGGCTAATGACTCCTATGTGACCTACTGGAGGAACAGAATATTTCCATTAACAAGGCATGATAATGTTTCTCTCATCTTGATTAAACATTAGATAGGCTTCTTCCAATCTGTAAGCTCTGATATCCCTTTTCTTAGAACCTTGTTAAAGAAACTTATAAATCCTTTTTCTTCAAGATTTATGTAAATCTACTCAAAATCCTCTTGCCAGTTTTCCAACCCTGATGTCTTCCTCAAGTACCTGAGTGTCATCTTATTGAAATGTAAATATCAAGGATGTCAGTCAGCCCTCCTATCTCCCAGTTTCTATTGGAAGGTAGGAACCAAATGTCAGCAGGGATATGATAGGGTAAAAAGATAAAAGAAAGTCTGCTGTTGCTTTGGGAAGGCCAATTAGGAAACACAGATTAAAATCTTTCCCCATCACCGCTTTCACTCTTAAAAATCCTGCCACTTCTTATCTCATTGGAGTAAAGACTGAATTCTGGCCTCTCTCCTTGAATAAAATCTTCATTGCCTGGCTCGGCACCTGTGGCTCAACAGGCTAAGGCGCCAGCCTCGTACACCTGAGCTGGCAGGTTCAAATCCAGCCCGAGCCTGCCAAACAATGATGACGGCTGCAACCAAAAAAAAAAAAAAATGGCCGGGCGTTGTGGCAGGCACCTATAGACCCAGCTACTTGGGAGGCAGAGGCAAGAGACTCGCTTGAGCCCAGGAATTGGAGGTTGCTGTGAGCTGTGATGTCACAGCACTCTATCCAGGGTGACAGCTTGAGACTCTGTCTCAAAAAAAAAAAAAGTCTTCATTGCCTGTTTAATATAGTCTGGAGCAATTTTTGCTTTGACATTATTAAAGTAGAAGGTTGTATTACACAATGGTTGTTTAGGTTAAGGATAAATAAAGAAAAAATATTTTGTTAAAGCCTGGCTGATATTAGAACACAAGAAAAAAGTGTTATTTCCTTTTCAAATGTGTGCTTTCATGTTCTTTGTGATAAAGAGTCCAGTAAAAAGAAAAAAAAAGGAACTACATCAAAATATACAAGATTTGATGTGATAGTGACTTAAGAACACAAAGAGCTATTTTTCTTTATGATATAATCTTTCTTTTTTTTTTTTTTTTTTTTTGCAGTTTGGCCGAGGCCGAGTTTGAATCCACCACCCTCGGTATGGGGCTGGCCCCCTACCCACTAAGCGACAGGCGCCACCTCTTTAGTATATAATCTTATACTTCACTTTTCAATGTAATATTAATATTAGTGATTGGAGATGTAAAACAGAGATAACACAATTCACTTCTCTGTGTTTACTACCAGTAAATCTTAAACCTGAGGTATCAGTTTGTAAACTGAAAATGTGCCATCCTAAAAAGATAACTGATGAATGTTTTGTTTTGTTTTTATTTATGTATAAAGACTAAGCCAAATAGGAGTTAATATATGCATAAATTAGAGTAGAACCCTTACATATGTGTTTAATTTCTTGAAATAGTGAATTCAAAAATGGATAATAAAAATTACAGGCAGCTGACATTGGATGCTTTTTCTTCCATTCTTGAGATGCTTTGCTGGGAGGAATGTGTTCCAGCTCCATCCATGTGGACACAAAAGAGGTGGAGTCTCCATGTACCAGAATGTTTATTGTAGCCCAGTTCATAATTTCTAAGTCATGGGGGAAGCCTAAGTGCCCATCGACCAAAGAATGGATTGGTAAATTGTGGTATATTTACAGTATGGAATATTACACAGCCTTGAGGAAAGATGGAGACTTTGCCTCTTTCACGTTTGCATGGATGGAGCTGGAGCTTATTCTTCTTAGCGAAGTGTCTCAGGAGTGGAGGAAGGAGTGTCCAATGTACTCAGTCCTACTGTGAAACTAATTTATAGCTTTCATATGAAGGCTGTAACCCAATTATAGCACAAGAATATGGGGAAAGGAGCAAGGAAGGGGAGGGGAGAGGATAGGATGGGTGGAGGCTGGGTGATTGGTGGGACCACACCTATGGTGCATCTTAGATGGTTAGAGGTGAAACTTACTAAATGTAGAATATAGGTGTCTGAACACAATAATTAAGAAAATGCCACGAAGGCTACGTTGACCAGTTTGATAAAAATATTTCAAATTGTGTATAGAACCAGCGCATTGTACCCCATGATTGCATTGATGTACAGCTATGATTTAATAAAAAAAGATATATTAAAGCTTCTTGATGCTAAAAAATAAAAAATAAAAAATAAAAAAATTACAGGCAGCTGTGTACATGTATCTGGAGTATATTTGTGTGTCATCTGTTTATGCATTTGACTACAGATAGGAATTTATGTATTTTATTATACAATAAAGCATACATTATTTTATGAAGAGAATATATATATATTCACAGACACAGGTTGGGCATATGACATTTGATATTATCATCATTACATAAAACACAGTCATGATACATCATTTATTATTTCTCTGTTTAATTGCTTTACTCTGAAAAGAGAATGCAAAAATCCTGTGTGCTAATCTAAGTGCTACACATTTATATGGCTATAGTAATTGTTTCTATGTTTACGTCTCTAAACTTTCACAGTTATCTGGTCCATGTTTATTTTTCCTTTGTATTCAATTTATTGCTTTACAAAATGATACAAAATAGCTTGTATTAAAATAATGAATTTCTTCTAATTCAAATGTATCTTTTAACTTGTTTTTATAACTTTAAGTGACATTGCTATGATTTTCAGTGTAGATGGCTGTACTAGTTTTGAGTAAAAGGCATCCCATTTTTTTTTTATAAGTATAAAATTTAAGTTGTAGAAGCAGAAGTTAATAGTTATCCAGAGAGAGGCCTGATCTGCCACAGGCATTTGGGATGCCCTAGGCATCAATCAATTTGGTTTACAGAAGCAATGGGGCTCATTGACAGGTCCAGCAAGTGGTTAAGTGAAGAAAAGTGTCTGATAAAGTCTGCACTTTTGGAAAAAATATTCTGCAAAGAAAAATCATTCTTATTTGAATTATCTATATTGATTAGATATATTAATTATACATGCCAAGTTGTTTTGTAATACTATAACTTAACTTCCTTACACAGACACAGAATGGCATCATTATGAAAATCTTTCTTCCTGTAAAAATTAGTCATCTACTAGGACATAGTAGATGTTAGTTTTTCCAGGTGCATCATGACATATATTTAAAACTCAGCTCTTATCTAAAAATGAGTGATATATTGCACAAACTAAATTATAAATATAAACGTATAACAGGCATATAGAAAAAGTCAATATACCACTTGCATTCATAGTGTGTAATAATAGGAACATCTTCCTGTCTGACATTCCTGATTAAAATCCTATTTGGCTTTGGGCAGTTAATGAAAAGAGTATGAGAGGCACAAACATCCTAGCAGAGGGTAGCATGCAGAAAGTTGACAAAACATGCAGAAGTTAACGAAGCATCCAAGGCACGAGTCAGCCAGCAAAAAAAAAAAAAAGAAAGAAAGAAATTCCAGTAGGTTATTAAGTATAGAAGAGTCTTATATAGTTAAAAAATAACTTTCTTAGAGATAGTATTCTATTTTTCCTCTAGGAGAGGAATTCATAAATCTCTTATTCAGAATGAGGAAGCCTGTGCTAAACTCACCAACCTTTGTAGACAGAATCACTGTACAGACCAAACCTATTGGTGGGCACAGCTTCATTTGGTTTACATCCTCAGATTCAAGATTTATGTTTAGCTCACTTTTAAATTATCTTCTCTAGTTCTTGTAAGTATTCAAACTCAAGTTCAGTTTGACCCCATAAAATTAGGAACATTTTGCAAACTAGCTTCTGGATGGCCTAAAAGGCTTCTTCAGTTTCAGTTTCCTCAAAGTTTTTCCACTGTCCATGCCTAATAAACTCGTTGTCTGTGTTGGAGACACAATTCTGGCCAAACTAGAGAATGTTTGTTTATAACGGATTAAGAGAAATGTCACAACAAATACACGTATAATGAGAACTCCAAACTAAATTGAGATGTCTCCTTAGGTTTTCTGTCAGGGCAGGGACGGAGCGGATGTTAGAAAGGATCTTGGAGGTTATGATTCAATCAGAAAAGTTCTCAAAGACAAATGGTTGAGTGAGATAAAATACTTTAACGATCTTCAGTTAATGTAAAAATAACTCATTTTTTTCTGTACAGTCAACTACTTTCATAAAACTTACCTCTGTGTATACTGTTTACATATTACCAAGACCCTACTTGGTGGCCATGTGCCACCTCTTAGCACTTGTCTATATTATCAGAGAAAGAGGCCTCTGATAGAACCTGACTTTAATTCCAGACTCTCTTACAGTAGACTCACACGTGTGCCATGCAATCTGAGCTCTCCGAGCTTCCCTTGATTCATCCAGAATTAAAGACTTATTTGGGATGGAGCAACTGGAGCCACCTCTTCCTTGCAGTGAGATCACAAAAAGAAGACATCTTGGAACTGGAAACTGCTAATTTTAGCATTCTGAAGAAAGTGCTACTGCTTAAGATTCTCTCACTGCCCTGACAGAAAACCTGATCCAGGTTCTTCTTGAATCCTACTTTTCAAATTTTTATTTTCCCAAGTTTGAATTTATGTTGTTCATTTCATATAATTTATACAGTTTAAAAGAGAGCATAAGATTCTATTTCTGCATACTTCATGTCCAAAATGAAATAAATGTAGCTGGAAAAAAAAGGCAGGTGTATAAAATGAGAAGCCTTGATGTATAATCAATTCAGGATGTGCAATGATAGGAAGCTGATGATTGCCAAGATGACTTTTTACACATTGAGTGGACAAGACACCATGGGTTTTGTTCTTTGTGGGTAATAATCCAGAGAATGTTCCAAGGCTATTGAATTGTCTGTGGATGGGTAGAGACTAAAAGGCTTGTTCTAAAGGACTGGGGCATTGACCAGTAGAGTAATTGTGTCCTTGCATTATATTCTGAGAACATTTTGGTCATAGTCTCATACATCTGAAATCTATTCACACACACAGATGAGATCAGGGAACAATAGTCCCTTAGGTCAGCACTGAGTACTTTTAAAGCAAAGATTGTTGGCCTGACTCGCATTTTAAAAAGATGGTGCTGAAGGATGAGTGCCTTGCTGTATGAGTTCACTTTTATCATCATTGCTTTCAGATGAAACATAATTTATCTTTGAAAGGAGAATAAAGATAAATTTATTGTAAGAGACAAATGTATCCATATGCATTTAAATAAAATGAACGTGCAAACATGATAAACCCCTATAATCTCTTTAGTCAAATAGAACAATACACATTTACTCCAGGGAAATGGTTTCAGCCTTATTCCTCATTGTGATTTGATTTGATTTGACTTTTTACCTGACAATCTTAGACTTTTCCAAATACACATATTGGAGGAGCACAACTGCATTATCAATTTAGATAAAATGCATTTTTGCCTAATACTTTTATATTTGTTTATGATTTTATAAGAACAACAGAGTAAGTCAGAGCTATATCATGGAAAAAAATTAAATTAATTTGTAGCATGATATGTACCTAGGTGACTGAAATGAAATTAACCTGAATACTAGATCCAACAACAGACCCAGGTATCCAGGTAAATTTCTTAGTGAATTCAAAAGTACAGAAAACATCTCAACTTTTGAGGATAATAACTAATTGAAATAAATGAGTAATTTTTTTCCTTACTAGCAAGCATTATATTCCTGACCAAAACAGATGCAGAAATACAAATAGTAGAGAGTTAGTAGTCGGTATTCATGCAGGAATGTGCCCCAGCATCACTCAGTTGGAACTTTCTCCTGGCTGCTTGTAGCAAATTTGTTTTAAAACAAAGTTTCTCTTTTGTTTTGACTTTGGGTCGCTCATTACAATTGGTTTTGGAAATGCCCTGTTTGTGTTTTGTGTTGAGATAACCCATGGCTCAATATCCCTCTGAAAAGAGTGTGTTGAAATCTTTTGTGATGCTTGGGAATTTTTTTTTTCCTTTTCGGTCTTACTATGTCACCCTCCATAGAGTGCTGTGGCATCACAGCTCACGGGGCAACCTCAAACTCTTGGGCTTAAATGATTCTCTTGCCTCAGCCTCCCAAGTAGCTGGGGCTACAGACATCCACCACAATGCCCAGCTATTTTTTGTCACAGTTGTCATTTTTGTTTAGCTGGCCCAGGCCGGGCTTAAACCCACGAGCCTCAGTATATGTGGCTGTTGCTGTAACCACTGTACTACTGGCACCACGCCTGCTTGGGAAATTTTTATTTATGATACCCTCCACTAGGGTTTACATTCTTTTGGGTCATTCTTTTGGGTCATACCTTTGGGTATGCCAATAATTCATATGTTTGAATGCTTCATGAGTTCCCATAATTCTCTAAGCAATCGCTCTGCTATTTCTCTCTTCTGTCTCTATAAATGCCTGAATTAGCTCAGAATTCTTATCCTCTAGCTCTGTGATTTTTCTTCTCCATGGTCTAATCTGTTATTGATACTGCCTATTGAATCTTATAATTCCCTGATTTATTCCTTAAATTTCTTGAGGTCTACTGTATCCTTTCTAAATTCTTCATTTCTTTCATTCATTGTTTAGGTATATTTTTGGATATATATATATATTTTTATTATTTTCCACTTTTCTCTTCTACTCTACTGCTTGTTCTTGCCATCAAAATTTTAAATTCCCTTCACACCATTTCCATTAATTCTTTATAGATTGAATAGTCTGTGATAGTTACCTTGTGATCCCTTTGGGGGAGGGGGGATTGACTCTATTTTGATTTTTCTTGTTACCAGAATTTTTCCCCTACTTTTCCCTCTCTCTTCCCTTTTCATTTTAAATTTCCTTGCCTCTGTGTTCGAGTGTCCTTTGGTATAGAGATAAATGGAGGAGAAGAATAAAGAGTAAAGAAAGAAAAGGAAGAAAAAGATAAAAGAAAAGAAAAAAATTTAAAAAATAGAGAAGAAAAATAGAAAGACAGAAAGAGAGAGAGAGGATAAATGGTGGTGATTGACCAGGTGCTTTGACTCACACTGGCCATTCCAGGATCCTGTGGGGGGCTAGGGTAGGGATGTCCTTTAAGGTCAGGAGCTCCTTACCAGCATGGGCAAAAGAAGACACCACCCCTGCCAAATATAGAAAAAAAATCAGCAGCATTTCACATTTGGAACCTACCAATAGCATCTTTCCAAAGGCCAAAGTCAGAATGGCACAGTATACAAGGGGCTCAAGGTCTCCTCGAGCCAAAATAATTCTGTGACACCCCAGGCCAGACTTCAAAGTGAGGCTCTGTCTCATAAATCAAACATAGGATGCGATAGAATAAATCAGATCAGAACAAAAGAGATAATAATAGATAAAGTAAATAAAAAATGAAAATATATAAAATGTAAAAAATGGTTTTAGTTTTTTGAAAAATTTATCTGAGAACCATGAGAAAAGTATAAAAATCTCTACCAAAACATTGAAAAAAGGAGAGAAAGAAAAAGAACAAAAAGGGCAAATAAACATAGCAGAAACATAGCCTTTGCTATTGAAGAAATTAAAAATACAACACAATTAAACAAAATGAAAAGGAACAACAACAACAGCAATAACAACAATAAAAAGGTAAGGAAAAAATGGAGAAAGAGAAATAATATATATATTGCAATATATTGCTGTACACGAGGTGGCACTGCTTTATTAGGACACTCCAAAACCACTGGCTGATTTTGCTGTTTAAGATGGGAGTCAGAAGCCATTGTCTTAATTGCCCAGGAGACCTGGCTCAATCTTCCTTATTTTTTTGCCTTTAGTCAGCATTTGGTCATTTTGCTAGCATTCACTACTCACAGGATTGGGGTCCTGAAGCTCTCACCAGATTTCTTGGGAGGCATGCTTTGACCTTCCAAACAGTGCCCCGTAGGCACAAAAACAACTTTGGGGGGATTCAGGAGCTGGTTCAACTCATCCTAAGAATGACTGCCTGAGCTTAGTAGGTGCACCAGAGTTGGCCATGTACTAGGACCCTGTGCTATTTCTCTGGGCAGCCCTCTCACAATGGCAGCACCTTGCTAGTAGCCAATCTAATGGGAGTTCCATCCCACTGTATTAGTTCCCAGATACCAGACACTGTTCAAGTTCACTTAATCCCTTCCTAGGCGGGTTCAGTAGCCACTCAGTTCAAGAAAAACATGCAAGACAGGACTTTCCTGTGCCTCGTCCTCTACTGGGAGGTCAGCTGGGCTCTCTCTGAACCTAGACACTTGCCTTCTGTGCCAGTCTTCTATTGCTCCTGACATTCTCGTTAGTTCTCGGAGTCCCCTACTGCTTCACTTTGCTCCTGGAGTGATGTACCTGGGAAAGGAGTCCTCTCTCCCCTACAAGTGGTTTCACCACAAGTGGTTGCTAAGGAGATGTCTCTAGTCTCCCATCTTACTCCACCTCTTAGCAAAGTCATAATATTTTTACTGTAGAGTTTTGTCATGATATTGATGGCTGGCGACTAATCAGGGTGATGGTTGCAAAAAGTTTAGATGGCTGAGGCAATTTAAAAAATAAATAAGATAGTAATGAAATTTGTCACATCATTTGAATCTTCCATCTCACTGAATGTGCACAGTGTGGGGGAATTTGGCACACCTTTTGAAGGTGGGGCCTAACCACAAGAGGGATACTACCTAACAAAATCAAATATTTTTACCCTGATTGTTTGTACCCTTACATTAACTGCAAATAAATTTACTTTCCTATTAAAAAAAAAATTATCTGCAGCAAACAATGCTATTTGACAGCATTTTACCAACAAGGGAACTTCTTTTAAAAATGGAGTCAATCCTCTCAAACCTTGCCTCGGATTTATCAATTAAGTTTATGTAATATTCTGAAAACTTTGTTATTATTTCAAAAATGTTCACAGCATTTTCACCAAGAGTAGATTTCATCTTAAAAACACTTTATGTTCTCCTTTATGAGAAGTAACTCCTCATACATGCAAGTTTTCTCACTAGAGCATTTCAATCATGTGTTCAGACTTCACTTCTGAATCTAATTCTTTTTCTGTTTATACCTCATCTGTAATTATTTCCTCCACTGAAGTACTAAAACCTTGAAAGTAATACATGGAAGTTGGAATCTACTTCTTTGAAACTCCTGTTAATGTTGATATTTTGACTCTTGACATCAATCACAAATATTCGTAATGGCATCTGGAATGGTGAATCTTTTTCAGAAGGTTTTCAATTTATTTTGTCCAGCTCTCTAAGAGAAGTCATAAACTATAATAACTATCACTTTGAAAATATATTTTTGAAATGAAAATACTTTAAAGAATGGATGTTGTGTTAGCAGGCATGAAAACAACACTTATCTCCATGTACATCACCATTAAGTCTCTTGAGTATCAGCTGTGTTGGCAATGAACAAAAATATTTTGAAAATAATTTTTTTTCCAAGTAGTACATCTCAACAGTATACTAAAAATACTCAGTTAAACATGATGTGCACAGATGTGCTGTCACCAGGCTTTGTTGTTCCATTTCTACAACACAGGCAAAGTAGACTTAGTATAATTCTTGAAGGCCTTAGTATTTTTAGAATAGTAAATGAACATAAGCTTCCCCTTAATGTCACAAGACGCATTAGCACCTAACAAGAGAGTCAGCGTGTCCTTGGAAGCTTGGAAACCAGGCATTGACTTAACCTCTCTAGCTATGAAAGTCTGTGGTGCTACCCTCTCCTAATATGAAGCAGGTTTGTCTATGTTGAAAATTTGTTGTTAAGTGTAGCCACCTTCATCAAAGATCTAAGATAGAACTTCTGAATAACATCTTGCTTCATCTAGCACTTTTATGTTATAGAAATAGTTTCTTTTATTAAACCTCACGAACCAAATTCTGGTTGATTCAGAATTATCTTCTGTAGCTTCCTCATTTCTTTCACCCTTCCTAGAATTGGGCAGAGTTAGAACCTAGCTCTGTATTAGACGTTGGTTTAAGATTATGTTGTGGCAGGTTTGATCTTCTATCTAGAACACTCAAAGTTTCTCTATAACAATAATGAGGCTGCTGCTTCTATTTGTTATTATTTGTGTTTTGCCAAAGTGCTGGTTTTAATTTCATTTAAGAACTTTTTTTTTTGCATTCAACACTTGTCTAAATGTTCAGTGCAAAAGGCCCAGCTTTTGCCCTATCTTGACTTTCAACATGGCTCCCCCACTACATTTAAACATTTCTAGCTGTGATTTAAAATGAAGATGCACAATTCTTTTTTTCATTTGAACACCTAGAGGCCATTACAGGTTTATCACTTAGTCTAATTTTAATATTATTGTGTCTCAGAAGATAAGTAAGCTGGGAAAAGGGATAGAGATCTGGTACAGCTGGTCATGGAATAGTCAGAACACACAGTCTTATTCCTTAGCTCACGGTCATAGAGCTGTGATTTGTGATGAACTAAAACAGTTAACAACAGTAATGTCATGCCTCATTGACCACAGACTATCACAACACATATAATAATAAAAAATTCTTGAAATACTTTGAGAATTACCAAAGTGGACACCGTTGAAAATATGTTACCAATAGATGTACTCAACTCAAGGTTGCCACAAACCTTCAATTTACTAAAATAAGAAAAGAAAGAAATGTGTCTATATTAGCTTCATTAGGCGCTTTGAATCACAACTATTCATAGATACTAAGTGTATTTTTAAGAAATGCATGGTCTGATTTTTTATTCTGATAGAGACAAGAACTTTTTATTTCTTTTTACTACAACGTTTCTGCTTTGAATTGGTAAGAAAGAGAAAAATCCTCCTCCTGCCCTAGTTCTTACTTGCCTACAGAGGTATCAGTCAAAAGTCTGTTCAGATGAAGAGCCACTTCTCCACACTTTTCTCATTCTTAACGTGCTTGAGGTTAGAATGGGGCACTTCATGTGTCATGAAAAAGTTTGCTGTTCCAGGAACTATTAGAAGTGGCCAAACCTGATCTGTGCAGCTTTTTGACACATTTTCCTCTTAATGTGTGGAAACCTTATGAAGCCATCTACTCCCTCAGTCAGCAACACAAAATGCAAATGTGTAAAGAGTATCAGTGTCCTAATATCACAATACCAATAATTGTTAACTACTAGAGAAACATATCTAATTTTAATTCATCAACTAATTTATATATGTAGGGATTATTTCATGCTAACACAGTGCATTATTTTAAAATGTCATCACTAGACCTATCATATTTTAATATATGCTTCGAGAGGGAATTCCACACATGCATTATTCACCACTTCATCTCACTTTGAGCTGTGTCTGGCTGAGTGGGAAGGTGCTTTTTGTTCCACTGATATCTCAAAGGTAGAAGAATAAAATAGAAGCTCCCACATTTTGCTTTGCAATGCCATAGGATTCCCTTCAGGCTGTTTTACATTTTGTTGTATCTTGGGTAATTCTTTATACATTTTAAAAATGTTTCTGTTGGCTATTAGATAATATAGGTTAGTTATAAAATTCTGGAATCATTAGAAAACCACAAAGAGAGTCATGTTTAACTCATCGCACTTTGTTAGCAGTGTCTATCTATCTATCTATCTATCTATCTATCTATCTATCTATCTATCTATCTATTCTTTATTGTGTTTTAGGGCTATATATGTATGCTTAAATTAGCATGTTTAATATTTACTAATTCATCACAGGGCTCCCTAATGATTAGAGATTTTTGAGTAAGTATTTTAAGTGATGTACAGTATTTTAATATATGGTTGACCCTTGAATAGCACGGGGGTTAGATGTACCAACTCTCTTGTAGTCAAAAATTCATATATAACTTTTGACTTCCAAAAACCTTAACCATAATAGCTTAACGATTGCCTGGAAGTCTTACTGATAACACAATAGTTGATTAACAGCTATTTTGCATGCTATAAGTATTATATACACACATGACATTCTTATAATAAAGTGAGCTAGAGTAAAGAAAACGTCATTAATAAAATCAGAAGGACGAGAAAATATATTTACTATTCAGTAAGTGGAAGTGGATCATCATAAAGGTCTTCAACTTCATCTTCTTCACATTGAGTTGGAAACAGAAGAAGAGGGAAGGTTGGTCTTATCTCAGAGATGACAGAAACTGAAGAGTTGGAGAAGGTATAAAGAAAGGGAAGCACACTCAGTATAATTTGTATTGGAAAAATTTGCATACAGTGGTCCTACACAATCCCAAACCATGTTGTTCAAGGGCCAACTATCCACATATATAGGAACCCATTTTGGAAACAAACCATTTCTATATACAGCTTATTATTATTACTATTAATATTCTTCACTTTTAAATTCCTTTACATGATAGGAAAAAATCAGTGTTGTCGTTTTTGTATTTTTAATAACAATATTTGATAATACAAAATAGATTAAGGATTCTATATCATATACTCACGTCTATTCCAAAATTATGGCTATTTAACTCTGTTCATTCTTTTTTTTTTCTCCTGTGTTCCATTCCTCCAAAACTTAAATCTTTTAATTATGACCTCTGGAATTATATCCAGTCAGCTATACAATACTTATACTTTCAACTTCTTTTCTGAATATTTCCTTCATATTTTAGCTGTGATTGGAGGCTGGCTCTTTCTCAGTGGCATTTATTCCTGTAAAATCCTCTCACTAATTTTTCATTCAATATCTTTCTTGCCATTGATTTTAGAAATGAGATCAATATTCCCCTGGAAGCTTGTAGACTGCTCTGCTTCCTTTTCCCTAGAAACATCTTCTTTGTATCAGCTGCCAACTGATCCCCAAACCACTACCACCCACTGCTTGATTTTAGCTCTGTTTCACCATCATAATCTCCAATTTTTCTGATATAACTCTTAATAATTTTTAAAGCCATTTAATTTGGATTTCCAAAAACCTGAGAAGTCAGGTCTTCAGTATCTATATTCCTACTGTGTAGTCAAATATAAAGAGCTGAGAATGTGGAATGAAATTTTCCATTTTCAAAACCCGCTTCTCCCACCACACAGCTGCGTGTCCTTGGGCAGGTTAGTTATTGTCCACTTGTCTCAATTCCCTAATTTAGATAATAGATGCATGTGTTTTATAATACTGTTATGAGTATTACATGAATTTATATGTGTATATGTGTCTATAAATGTGTTAGATCAGTTCTTGCTAAGTAGTAAGTTTTTAATAAAGTAAGTTTAATGATTTGCTGCCATTTCCACTTTTGTTCTCTTATCCAAACCACTTAATCCACTGGTCATATTCCATTGTCATTGACAATATTTTGATAGTCCATAATCTGAATTTCAAGAATCCCACTCTCCCACCACCACAAACTTCCTTTCTCACACATTCTCTCTAGTACAGGATCTATGACTCTGCCCCAACTGAGATGGGTCCATTCTTACATCCACTGTATTACTCTGTCACTCATCCCATCCTACATCCTGCCTTCTCCATCCACTCATTTTAACTTCTCAGGTTCAGCTTAATAATCACTCTAGTATTTTCTCTTTGCCTCTCTCAAGTCCTTATATTCACTTAGCAAAATCCAAACCCCAATAAGCACAGCTTACATTTCCTCCCTCATCTGTATCCAAGCTGACTATAAGTGAGGGAAATAAAACAACCGTAAAGATGGATCTTACTTCAACTTCATGGCCACTAACCTTAGGAATTACATATTTCTTTTCTTGTTCACCAAGAAAAGAATTTATTTCCATAGTCTGTTCACTCTCTCAAATTCTTATGTGACTAATTCAAAACCCACTCCTTTCTAATATAGACTTTGACACCTACTCCACAGCAATTGATTTGCCTTTTTCCCCCTCCTACACAGAATATCAGAGCAGTCCATAAATGCTCCAAAATTTTCTACATCCATATCCAAACACCTGTTAGCATCTGAGCTCACATATTGTTCCTTCATTTTTGTAATATGGATAAACTCCTTGATGCATTTTTTCTAATGACCATGTGATACACTTTTGTGTCCATTAGATCTCATCTCCTCTTACCTATCATGCTTTCTTCCAGCTGTTTTCCTTTATTACTTTTGTTTCACAAGATTGTCTTCCTAGTGAGTAAAGAAACAAGCTATTATTATACCTTAAATAAACACCTGTCTTTCTTAAGAAACTTTTTGTGTTCAGAAAGAAAACTAATCATCAATAGCAGTGATAGTGTGGAATTTTCTCATTCTGTCTATTTCTTCTGTCCACTTCAACACTCCATTAGGCATTTCCACAGGAATTTGCTGAAAATTATTTTGTCATTGTTTAATATCAATTTTCTCTTTCTTAATTCATCAGCAATATTTGACAAATTAGGCTTTATCATTTTTAATTAAGCAGTTTCTTCCCTGGGCTTTGTTTAGTCTTCATTCTTTTACTTTTTTTAACATTACTTAACTGTTGATCCTTAGTCTATTTTTCCCAACATCTTCCAGATTCTGAATGTTGGAGCTCTCTGAAACACATGACTTGGACTTTATGCCTCACTTTCTTTGTTATCTAATACTTCAAATTTCCTTTAAATGCTGGTAGATTAAAGTATATTTCTTCATCCTGGGATTCTTCCTGGTGTAAGATTTATAGGTACCTGCAATGGACTGCATACATACATACCCTCAGACTTCCCGTGCTGAAATCCTAACTCTGAGCTGATGGTGTTAGGAGATGGTGCTTTGGGGAGGTGATTAGGTCATGAATGGGATTTGTGCCCTTATGAAAAGAACTTCAGGGATATTCTTTGCCTGCGAGCCATGGCAAGGTACAGTAGGAAGACCAGTTAGTTGTCTATGTGGAAATAAGACTTCAACATTTATCAGATCTGCTGGTGCCTTCCTATTGGACTTCCTACCCTCCAAACTGGGGGCAATGTATTTCTGTTGTTTATAATTCATCCAGTCTGTCTAAACAGAATAAGTTTTCAAATTTCTTCACAACCTTGGCATTATAATACATAATAATTTCACCATTAATAGTATGCTAAGTAAATTCCTAACATTTCTTTTCGAAGACTGCTAATTCCTTAGTATACAGCCTCTTAGTGTATGCTAATTTCATTATTGCAGGGGCTCCAGCCACAAACCACTAGGGTTTTCTATGACTCTACTGTTTCTTTCTCACCTCAAATTTGCCTTCAGAAGTATCCAAATCTTTTTTGTTTATTTGTTTTGTTTTTAGAGAGGATCTTCCTCTGTTGCCCCAGTTAGAATGCTCACTGCAATCTCCAACTCCTGGGCTCAAGCTATCCTTCTGCCTCAGCTTCCCAAGTGGCTAGGACTATAGGTGTAAGCAACCGTGCCTGGTGATTTATTTTTATTTATTTTTCTTTTTTTTTTTTTGTAGAGACAGGTCTCCCACTATTGCTCCAGGTTGTCTCAAATTCCCAGGTTGACTCTGGGAATTTTCCTGCCTCAGCCTCTCAAAGTGCTAGGATTACAACTTGAGAGCCAATACCTAGCCAGACTGCCCAAATTCTGTCATCTTATTATCAATACCAATATAATTTTAATACAAAATACCTGCATTATTGCACAAAAAATGTAATTGATCAGCTTGCTCCACCAGGTATTCTCAAAACTACAGCACAGGTTATCTTTATAATTCTTGAGTCAGATCCTCTGCATCTTAATGCTCCAGTTTTTCCAGTGGCTTTCTCCCTTTAATAGTTTCAGTATAAAAGCCAACATAAATCCAAAGTCTCCATGGCCCTACAAAACATGGTCTAGCAATGTATTAACTCTTCGTCCTCATCTATCAAAATATCTTATTTATTTCACTGCTTCTTATTTATTTCTATTGCTTCTTGCGAAGCAAGAAGATTATCTAGCCTGAGGTCCACTCCCCTTTCTGATTCCTCTGTCTGGGGGAAATTTGAGTTCCACGTACTTCACAGCTTGATATCTCATCTTTTTAGTTCACTGCTCAAAAGTAACTCTCATAATGACGTCTTTTCTAATCTTTTTTTTTTACCATTTCATAGTAAAATACTATGAAATAATAATTCTTACTATCCTATGTAGAATATATGGCATTTTTTGTATTTTTTAGAAAGGTAATTGGCCCATGTTAGACATTTAATAAAAATGTATTGTTGAATGATGAATAAATAAATTAACATGAACAGATAATTTTAAAAGGAGAGGTCTTACATGTTTTGACATGAAAACTTCCTGAACAGGATTATTTCATATAAATTGTCCTTCTATATCTTAAAAATATCTAATATTTTATGAATTAATTTTAGCATGTTTTCTATCAATACTTTGTCTCTCCATCTTCACATTTAAATTAGCTCAAGAAATGTAATAATCCACAAATTCAATATATCCCATCTAATTCAATTATTATAGATGTAACTACAAATAATCCACACGGTACTTCTGTCTCAATGTTTAAGAGTTGATTTAGGTATTAGAAAAATTCTTCAGCTTCTTTCCATAGCAAAATATGCACCAAAAGAGAGAATCATTACTGAAGCAATTTCCTTGCTAAAAGCTAAGAAAAATTTTTTAAAAATCCTGTTTTGCATGTAGTATGATGGCATATTATACTCAGAATTGTATGTAGGATGCAAAAGCCAAAATATAGGTTTGGTGTAGTGGCTCACGCCTGTAATCCTAGCAATTTGGGAGGCCGAGGTGGGAGGATTGCTTCAGCTTAGGAGTTCAAGACCAGCCTGAGCAAGAGTGAGACCCAATCTATTAAAAAATAATAAATAAAAAAACTAAGAGGCATTGTGACAGGTGCTTGTAATTCCGTCTACTCAGGAGGCTGAGGCATGAGGATCTTGCTGTGAGCTATTATGCTATGACGACCCTCCCTCTATCAAGGACAACAAAGTAAGATTCCATTTCAAAAACAAATCAAAACAAAGGCAAAAAATGAAAACCCGAAATGTATACCTCCCCATACACAAAGAAGTGACAAAAACTATCGGGAAACAAGTAAAAATTATAATGTTAACATTGATAGTTATGCTGTTAAGCTAGCAGTATTTCCATTTTCATGTGACAGGCAGTAAGTAATCAGGATTTCTCCATTTATACCAATCAGTCTCTAGCCTTACACTAACCAGGACTAAATCTATATTGACATGTACATAAATATTACAAAAAATCCTTGTTTACAATTGTTCTGTTTTCACGGTTTTAACACTTTTTTAAAAACACTGTACAGTGGCAGATTTTCTCCTTCTTACAAAGACAGGCTTAATTGTGTCTTATTTTTTCTTAGTGTTTGTTTGTGTGCTGGAAGAATATCATGTCCCTGGAAGCCCTTTGGTTCATATACGTGAATGTCATTCTTCCGTTGGTGATTATCAGAAAGATCTGAAGACCCTGTTAGCGTGTGTGACCACGTCTTCAGTGTCATTCGCTTGTAGCTCTGAACTGAAGCCCTTCCTTTCTGACTGCTGACTCTGAGATCACCTACTTGTAGTACTGTGAGATGCATTCACATTTGGATGTTGCCCTGCAGTGATCCCTTAGAGATTCTTCTCTCTTATAACAGTTACACCATTGTACATTTCCCATAGAATAACAGGTGGTGTTGGCTGCCACAGTCCATTCCTACTCAGATCCTGCTCATTTCATTGCTAATCCCAGTGCTGGCTTTTGCAATCACATGGTAAAGGAGTTCTTTCAAAATTATCACACTCTGCAAAATTGCACAATAGAACCACAGGCTTTGGGGTAAAAGGAGGGATTAGGAGCACAACACTTAAACTTCCTCTGTGACACATAAATACTGAAACGCAATAGCACTTTTTTACATGTTAAATGGTCTAGCATATATAAATGTGGTTTGACCTTGAAGAAGATCTGAAGTTGTTTGCTAGAAATAAGCATAAGTATTGAATTCTGTGCATTATTCCAAAGTCGTGAAAGGAGGATTATTTGATTTGGACTTAAAAGTATAATACTAGGTTTGAATGGGAGAGCTCACAAAACTTGTAGTGAACTGAAGGAGCTGGTGTTTGATGAATATGCACATGTGTGTTTTATATATATATATATATATATATTGTGATGTGACTCTGTTCAGTTGGGTACAGATTCCTGTGTTCACTTGATGTTTCTTGCAGGCAAAATTGCATATAAGCAAACTTGACATTCACATTGTGTTTGCATTGTTTCCCTGTGCTTCAATGGTTGTAGAACAAAATCATATTTACAAAGAATATATTATAGTAAATCAGTCTGTACCAATTTCTTATAGGTGAAATTGCACTAACTTTGAAAGGCTGTTATACCCAAATCTCACTTCCAAAATCGTGACTTTTAAATAATTTCTTAGATCACACCAATGAGGTACATTATGTTAATATAAAAGGGGGGGGAACAGGAAAAGATAAAAACAAACGAGTAAATCCAATCACACAATTCACTTGATGAACTAGTACTGTTTGGTATTTCAATAAATGCTTAAATTAGTTACTACTGAAATAACCCCAGAGTGAAACCAATGTGGAGAAAACATACTCATCTATAGAAACTGTTAATTTAGAGAGCAAGGAATTTGGCAGCTGAAGGAATGTTGACAAGCAACCTCTCATTGAGGATTTGCCATTGGTATGTTTGAATGATGTTCTAAAAGAATGGTTAAGAATAAAAAACACAGAATATGGCAAATAAAAACAGGCAACAATGCAAGGTAAGCACCTAGTGCATCCAGAAAAATGGTCATCAGTTCAGAAGCAAACAACCCAGTTCTTCAGATGTTCTTCAGTCTGAAGGGTGGACGACGGCTTTGAGGAAAAAGAGTAAAAATGCATGGGGGAACATCAGGCTAACATGTCTGAAATAGGAGGGAGGACTTCTGGTACAGGGAGCAGCAAAGTCATTTAGCTCCCGTATTTTTCAAAGGGAAGACATTAAGCTATAGAAGATTATGATACATTGGAACAACAATATACCACATTGTCTCATTGGGGAAAAAAAATGCAACTTAAAATACCTACAGCTAAACCAAACAGCTTGTGTGTGGTGGGGGGTAAATAATCAATATGGGTTGGTGGGGCGCTATTGTGTTCAAAATCACCAGGAACACAGACTGAGCAAGTCAGCCAGCCACAATCCCGAGGCCTGGGGCCACTGTCCAGATCATAAAACCTTTCTTATCATTGGGGCAGTAGAAAGAGAGCAACGAAGGGTCAAGCGCCAGCAATTCAGTGTCCTGGCCTGGATGTGAATCTTATTATTCACACTTGAATCTCTCTGGCCCAAAGCAGTTATAGAATACACCTTCCCTCAACTCACATGGTAATAGAAATAAGAAACCAGAAAGATCAGACATGGCTGAACTCTAGGAGTTCCTACATCCTTACAAAGGATTAGGACAGTGTGTCAATAAAAATGCAAAAACTCATCTATTAACACAGGCAAAATCTAGGGTTGAATCAGCCTTAAGTTTATGCACTTGGAGACAATTCATTCATTCATTTTCTGTCTAAGGAAAACCTGCTTTTCCGGCTGGCACAATGAAGACCTAAGCAGACCTAGAAATAACCCGGCTAATCTTAAATACTCTTGACCATGTGTTGGCAGTGTTGTCATTTGTGTGTTAAACAGTCTTTATTTGGAACATCAGCTTTCACTGGAACGGGGAGTTTCTTTAGAATTATAGTTTATAGCCTTACTTTACTAACCTAAGATGAATAATTATTTACTATTTTAAAATAAATTCCATAAAAAAAGGTTTCCTATTTCAGGCTTTGTTATAATAAGTGCTACTGGGTTTATGATCTGGAAAAAAATTCCAAAAACAATTTTAAAACTCCATTTGTAGATGCACAATGATATTTTGATTAAAATAATTAATCTGCAAAGCTTTAATTCTTTTCATGTTATTCTTCTGGTTATTTTTTCTGAAAAATATGAGCTAAGGGCTCATAAAATACCATTCTACATTTTTTTCTTTTTGTATTACTTATGATTTACATATTGTGCTATGGTTTTTTGAGTAAATTAAAGTAATAAACTCTATTTCCTGCCAAGAACCACTTTCTTTCTTCTACAATATGCTTCACTAGCTTATTCGAGTACAGTTTATGACTAATTAGAAAAACCACATGCATTTGAAATTAATATTGTCAGTTTGTGTTAGTGTATGCTTAAATCTCTGGTCAGGTTAGTGGTTAATATCACAAGGCACTCCAGTTGAAGTAGAGCATATGTTGGATCTCTGCACCATGAAATAGATGAATGAGGTATTCTAGCATTAAATCATTGTGCATAGCAAATATTCACATTATTTAAGATAAATGTTGTTAATATATTAAAGTATTAAATATTAAAAAGTACATTACAGAATACCTTCATTCAATAAGAGGGCAAGGCTATAAAATTAGGTAGTGGCAGTAGGCAACTGATAGCTTTCAAAATAGTGAGATCTGTGTTGGAGTTTAGAAGAAGTAATATAAATATTCTGTGAACATAATTTATTTATGAGAAGACCAAACAGGTCATAACTTCTACAAAGATATAGAGGATTTCTGAAAACGTGAACTCAATATTTATGCCAGTCAAAGTTTTGACTGTGCATTTCTTAATTATGCAAAACACAGTAAAAACAAAAATACTGTATGTATCATGAAGGCATGCCAGCTCCCTATGCACTCAGAAGGATTTATAATCTCGTTGGGAAGGAAAAATCAGTATGAAATGAAAAAGGGAACTGAGGGTGATTGACATTTTGATTAGCAAATTTGTCACTAAGCTGAACTGTGACAACCCACATAAACACACACACACACACACACACACACACATATACATACATACATATACGTATATATGTATATGTACTTTTTTTTGGAGACAGTCTCACTCTGTTGCCCAAAATAGAGTGCCATGGCATCATAGGTTACAGCAACCTCAAACTTGCTTAAGCAATCCTCTTGCCTCAGCCTCCTTGAGTTGCCGAGACTACAGGTGTAAGCCAACAAGTCAGGCTAGTTTTTTCATTGTTCGTAGAGTCAATGTCTCACTGTTGCTCAGGCTGGGCTCTAACTCCTGAGCTGAAGTAAACCACCTGCCTCAGCTTTTCAGAGTTCTAGAATTACAGGTGCGAGCCACCACACCCTGCCTACATATTTTTAATTAGAGGATTAGTTATAGTTTGTGGAAAGACACTCAGACAGTCCAATTTTTTTTATTAACCCAAATACAAAATTTTTCTAAAAATTACTATTTTTGGTCATATCTTTTTTATAGACTCTATAGGCTGGGTGCAGTGGCTCATGTCTGTAATTCTAGCACTCTGGGAGGCCGAGACAAGTGGATTGCTTGAGCTCATGAGTTTGAGACCAGTCTGAGCAAGACTGAGACCCCCATCTCTACTAAAAATAGAAAAACTAAGGCAAGAGGATGGCCTAAGCCCAAAAGTTGGAGGTTGCTGTGAGCTATGATGCTACAGCACTCTAGCCAGGGTGACAGATTGAGACTCCGTCTCAAAAAATTAAAAAATAAATAAAACTATAAACTATATAAAGTCTCTTGGCTAAATAACTAACAATCATAAACCCTATGACAACTGGTCCAAGTTGTTATATAGAGAGATTATTTAATAATTAGTATTCTAAACAAGTGCCTTGGCCAGACACAGTGTCTCACATCTATAATCCTAGCACTCTAGGAGGCTGATTTAGCACTCTAGGTGGGTGGATTTCTTGAGCTCAGGGGTATAAGACCAGCCTGAGCAACAGAAATACCTCGTATCTACTAAAAAGAGAAAAATTAGACAGGTGTTGTAGCCAGCACCTATAGTCCCAGCTGCTTAGGAGGCTGAGGAAAGAATATTGCTGGAGACCAAGAGTTTGAAGCTGCTGTGAGCATTGACCCCATGGTGTGCCCCAGAGTGACAGAGTAAAACTCTGTCACAAAAACGAAATAAAGTACAATATATCAATATTTTAGATGCATATCAGAACACTTGGTATTTGTATGAGCAATTTGATCTAAAGTAATGATAAACATTTAGCTCGCTACTTTTAAAGTACATCATTTAACGATTTAAATTATTTAAGTATTATTATACGTAAACCTCTGCTTGAGGTTACCAGATGGAAAAAAAAAAAGATATAAAAGAATAGAAAGGTTTTGGCTTCTATAAAAACTCTGAGCAGCCAGAGCTGATTTTCTGCAGTTTTGAACTATTTTCAACCCAATGTGCAATGAAGTCCATTGTTCCTTTTAATTTCTATGTTTTCTCCTCTGGCTGAAACTTTAGGCTCCCGAGGGAAGTAGGTGGTAACAGTGCCCATCTGTTCCAGAAAGCCCACTTGCAATAATAATAACAGAGGTTCACATTAACAGTGTTCAAACTCTGCACTCATATGCTTATGAGTTTCCTGAAATCTTTTTCACCATTAAGAGACAGGTCGGACATTAATTTATAGCTCTTAAATATCCTTTCCCCTTCCACTCCTCTAATTTTGACTGATCATATATAGAAGACAAATTTTTGGATTTCAGAGAATTAGACTAAACTCTTTTTTTTTTTTTTTTACAAGACAGAGTCTCAAGCTGTTGCTCTGGGTAGAATGCTATTGTGTCATAGCTCATAGCAACCTCCAACTCTTGGGCTCAAGCTATCCTCTGGCCTCAGTTTTTCTATTTTTAGTAGAGATAGGGTCTTGCTTTTTTTGCTCAGGCTGGTCTCAAACCTGTGAGCTCAGGCAAAACACCTGCCCTGGCTTCCCAGAGTGCTGGGATTACAAATGTAATGCCCAGCTAGACTGAGCCTTCTTCATCTGTGTATTCACTTCGTTCACTTCATAGGCTGTTTCTTGGTCTAATTGCCAGGTCTTACGTAATAAACCTGCTGAGGCTGTAGCTCAATGAACCTGGGTACTGATTGTTTGATTTAAATCTCTCATCGGTTTTTATGGCTAATCCTTGAGTTGAGTTTCTCAGAATCAAGCTCACTCACATAAGCCTTTATGATCCGTGGTTCTCAGCATACGATTCACAGGCTTGCGAGCATGAACATAATCAACTCTCTGGCCAGCAAACACCACTCTGTTTCTAGAGTCTGTGAGACTTCTTTTAAATAGTTTCAGTGTGTTTTTAATTGGTACAGTATCCCTGGGGGCAGATAGATTAGAAGCACAATCATTGTTTAATGGAATTAGTGGCTACTTACAATGTTTCATATTTTAAGTACTTCAGTGAGCTTTCGCAATACTTATCGTAACCATGCACACTAGTTATCACAGTTTCAATTAGTAAATAAGAATATGAAGAACAAAAGATTATGCTTCAGCCAAAATTACAGGCCAAGAGAATTTAAATCCTGTCTTCTATGAAATTTCTATGGCTATTTTGAAGTAAAGGCTGATTTTGTAAATTTCACTCCTCTTTTTTCATTTCCATGAAATCCTCTCCTGCTGACTTCAGCATACATACTTTTATCTCTGTAGGTTGGGGACCTTCACCCAATTTGGTCTCAAAATTCTGAAAGGCAAACAAAATTTCATCAAATACATTTGCTATCATAATTTGTCACAATAATCAGCCCAGTGCAGAAACAAATGTTGATTAAGTAAACATTCCAACCATGAAAAAAAATAAAGTCCAGACTCACTTTTTTCAAAGTATTAAATTTGATTAGAACATATCTTTCATATGGACCCATTTACCCATACATGTTACTTTCACGCACATACACATAAATAGATTTGGGATTATACCCATTAGGTTATTCCTAAATAGCATGTACTTTACTTTCCTAATGTGTTGTATTATATAATGTTCCCACAGAGCTTGGAAACTCGGCTCAGGTTAAAATTCTTACTGACCTATTGATTTTAACATGGAGTTCTTCTGGATGCAATGTGAATGATCAATCAGTATAGCAAGGGTTTTATTTTCCACTCAGTTCTACAGGTCTATTAAAAGTGAAAAAAATTTAGTGTGTATAATATATTTATACAGCTTTTTTTAAATATAGAAAGTATAAAAGATAAACAACCCTGGTCCTATGGTTTTGAGAGTATCTGCTGCTCTCAGGCATCTTTAGGAACAATCCAAGTATAACCTCATTGCAAAATTAATGAGCCAAGACAATGTGCCTTGATTACTTTCTCACTCCTTGGCTACTAATATTACACTTGTTCCTACAGTTAACATTAAAAGCACTACATTAAATTTATATGATGTATATAGCTTTACCTTTTGATCTATTTTAAGCCAGCTAATGATAATCTTACCTGCCTCTGTGTAGTTACTTATAAAGAAAAACAAACAAACAAACAAACAAGATTTCAAAATAAATAAATCTGGAAACCACAAGTCACCAAAATGGCATTGGAAATGGATGAGAGTAAAATCTTTAACTTTTGAAATCAAGAGATCTATAATTTACAATGTTAATTCAATATTTATATTATAGCTTTTTTTTTTTTTTTTTTTTTTTGAGACAGAGTCTCATTTTGCCACCCTTGGTAGATCGGTTGAGTGCAATGACATCATAGTTCACAGCTACCTCAAACTCTTGGGCTGGAATGATTGTCTTGCCTCAGACTCCCAAGTAGCTGGGACAAAAGAAGCCTGCCACAATGCCTGGCTATTTTTTGAGACAGGGTCTTGCTCTTGATCAGCCTGGTCACCAACCCATGAGCTCAGGTAATCGAGGCCTGTCTCAGCCTCCCATAGTGCTAAGGATTATATGCAAGAGCAACAGCCCCTGGCCCTGTTATAGCTATTTTTGTAACTACAGATATGACATAGGGTTCCTAACAACAGTAGAAGTACAATATATAAAGTTGATATTCTAGGCATTTTATGAGAATATTTATCTTGGAATTGACACTTAGATGCTCAGACCTGTTGGATATTCTGAACTGAAATAGACTCTACAGAAGAAACTTTAATATTGGTGGGACACTAGCGAAACCAGGAGTAGGGGAAACCACTGATGGGGACAGCACAGATGAAGCAGTGTTGTTGAAATTGCCTCTTGCTAGAGGAGAGAAGCTCTGAGACATTGGCTGTGAACACAGACTCCAATTTCTGTTCACAAAGAAGGGAAATACGAAGTTTTAAACAAATGTATTGGAATTGATTGAAAAAAATAGTAAAAATATGCAAAAACATGCATATATAAATGTATATAGATCAGAATGTCTGCATGTAACCTACAGAAAGGGTACTGAAACCCTATTTGTTTTGAATATTGACAAATAAAATTAAACCATTTCAGCTAACTCATATCTGAATTATTCCCTAATTTGGGACAGGATATGAATCAGAGAAACTGGGGCAATAGACTTAAACAAATGATATTAGCCTTGTCTAGAATCTTCCTTTTTGTCCTCGGAAAAGATATGGTCATTCTTATTATAGTCCGTTTCCTCAGACTTCTCCTAGGCAAAAAACAAAAGAAAAGCAATAAATTATATTGGGAAAAGTTTTACTTCCTAAAATTATTGTAAATTATCATACTCCCCAGACAATATTTCAATAATAGGAATTACCATTACCTCATGTTAATAGATTAAGTTGGAGCTTTTATTTAGCATTGTAAGGCTGCAAAGGAGTTTATTTTCAAGTTAAGGGAATAAGTTTGACCCTCTCAACCTCTATAAATACTTAAGCTTTGTGTGGGCATTCACACAACTCTCTTATTATTGAATATCCCAAATCACTCTCTAATTATCCAGCCTTGATGTTCTTTAATGAATGAGGCTTCCCCTGATCATTTTACTAATTACTGCTTAATAGCTAATAACTGCAGATATGATACTATAAACCATGCTTGATGGGAGATACTTTTAAGTGAATTCTTCACATTTGGTAAAATTTATTCACAAATAAATATATGAATAATGTGGAATAGTGACTAAGAGCATTTATTTTCATTAAGGAAGACCTGTGTTTAAGTAAAGTTTTGTAACTAATGAAGCTGATAACCTCATTCCACATTACTTGAAATTATGTCACAGACACAGCATAATTACTGGTATTCAGCTCATAGTCAACATATGTTAATAATAAATGAGAAGAAGAGCACAGGGAAGATAGCATTTATTTTGAAATTGCAACCTTTCTCAGTTAATTGAATATTGGCAGATAATAGAAAACTATTTCAGGTAACTCATCTCTAAATTATGCACTTTTTTCAGAGAAACAGGGGCAGGGAAACTCACTCAGTTTTATCCTATTGCTACCTTGGTTTTCCAAGGTATATGTGAGATAGTTTGGGTGAAGGTTAGCTTTTAAACTTGTAAAAGGCTCCAACAAGTATCTTAACTCTTATGAACATTGGAGAGTATTTAAATGAGATTTCTTTACCGGGTATGGCATAATCATGTGTTTCCATTTTTATTCACAAATGTTACCTTCTATTTATAAATCTAAAATGGTTTAGACTGATCTTAGACATTTCTGGTGCATTGGTTGGGATAGCAAGACAAAGCAACAATGTTTTAATCGGATTAGAAATGCAATTCCCTCATATTCACAGACTGAGTTTCAGCAGCCTGTGATTGACATCTCAAAGTCAGGGCCAAGGCTCTGTCTGTGTGACTGCATGTCAAATTGTGAGTTGGTTCTTGTGTTTGAAATTACCCTGAAGACGCCCACTTAGTGCACATTCTATTCAGCATGACCTGGAAAGTGCACACATCACTTCTGCTTACCTTCCATTTGTAAGACCATACCTATCTATGTCAGAGTCTGGGGAAGTTTTGTTTTGATGAGGGAAGTTTTGTCACAGCCAATTAAAATGTCTATTACTATAAAAGAACCAACTGGGTGTGGGAGAGACAAATAGCTGATTTGCCTCAGTAATTTTCTCTTCTGATTTTCCAGGTAAAGGCACAGAAGGTACATTCAGTTGTGTAATGATGCAGTCTGAAGACCTCATAAAAATTACTACTTATATTTCTAGTATGAAAGCTGTAAGAGTCAACCAACACCATTCTAATGATAAGTTGACTAATTTACCCTAGAGCCTCCACCAAACACCTTGAATTCCTGTGAGCCTGCATGGTCCTGAAAGTACTTACTATGGTTATTATGCATTCAAGGATGTGATGGATATAAAAATACTTAATTTTATGATAATGCCTTAATTTCAATAAAACTTAAACCACTCCTTACATAGCCCTTGTCATACCTAAGGGCATCTACTTCCTTCTATGTTTGTGATTTTTCACAATCTGAAAACATCTGAAACTAAAGAGCACACACAAATTTCTCTCTTCTTTTTCTATCACTTGCTCTGAATCTCAAAAATAAACCACATTTCCATGGTAGACATTTGTGTTTGATTCCCTGCCCCCCAACTTTGACATCGTTGTCCCTGTTTTCAGTAGTGGTAGTGTCAAAATAATCTGTCTAACAAACCATCTTGAAGCTACATTTACATATTCAAATGACTTCTCATCAGCTATACAATGAAAATAAAAATCTCTAGCTTCCTAGTATGTTACAGAAAGGAGTCGTGTTTTGAGCTGACCTCCCACTCCTATCATCTCTGTCTTTAAGCAAGACTTTTCTCACTACCTGTGGTTTCCTCATCATGCTGTTCTTTCGTGCTCTGTTCTTTGCATCTGTCCCCTGGCAAAGTCCTGACAAAATGTCTGATACAGCAAAGTGTTTCCTCTATAGAAGTCTGTTGGACATGTTCCCATACCTAAATCCTGCCCTGTTCAGCTATCTTCAAGTGCTGCATATGGTCCCACAGCAACCCTGTTCCTTTGAACGTTACAGAACTTAATCACATTTCATTGTCATGTTCCCTTCCAAACTCCCTTTCTTAGAGGAAAAAGTGATGTTGTTATCTTACTGTTTGCAACAACTTTGCCTTTTCTATGACACATAGTCTATTACAGGATATATTGTTAGCTAGTGTAATTCTGAATTGATTGTGATAAAAAAAATAGTGTTCATTGTCTCCTCACATCTATAAAACATTTCTACCTACATCTTAAACACTGTATTCATTATGTCAATGGTGTCAATAATTTTATGCAAGTACTTTTAAAGAGAGGGTTTATGATACGACTTTATTTTCTTACTTTTATGAACTGTAGGAATATAGGAATTAAAACATAATTATAATATTGGTTAGTTTAAAAATACATATTTTGAAGTATTGAATCCTGATAATTTGAAATTCAAGGTGATTCTAAAAATTATTGAATTGTTCTTAGTGAGACTTTGTGTTTTTAGTGTGACTCTAGGGGCATTTACTCCTAAGTATTAATAAGTACTTTGCTTTCAGTCAAGGAAATCTGAAGATTCTCACGGGTAGCAGGGACATACTATGTTTCTCTAAACCAGGAAAATGAACAAATCAATTTGCATTTTGAAATCCACAGAGAATGAAGATTACTAGTTAGATTGTTATGAATTCCTCTAGGAGCACTGGCTTGAAGTATTCCTTGTAATATCGCCTGGTGACATTTTTATTATCAGGAACTATTTTTGCGTGTACAAATAAAAATGTGTTCTATGCTATTGCTTCTCATTGTGAATATATACTTAGAAGACTGATTCGTGGTGTTATCCTTGAATCTTTATTGTTTGCCACAGGCTGCTAGTCATGGGTGGGTTCTAAGTGCTGTTGCAACTTTTCTTGCTACTCACATACTACTAAGATTACATCAATGGATAAGGCCAATTAACAGTCTTTTACTTCATCACTTTTGGTTACTTTAATGGAAAAATTATTTTGGAATTGGCAAGAGCACATCTATAGGTGAATTTACATTAAATATCTCAATTGAGAATTATTTTAACATGATACGGTGTGCTATCAGTAATTAGTCAAGTAATAATGAAAAAGCACTAAGCATTCTATGCAGATTTAAGCTATTAACAATCCATGCATATTTTATTGTTGCATAGCAAAAATAATGGAACATTGGTGCTGCTCACCTTATTTCTTGTTTCCAAAGCCCTTTTTCAGAGAAATAACATCCACCATCTCCATAACACTTTCAGCTGATGAAGCACCTTTATCCTCCCTATGGTTACACCTAGTGCCGATGAATCCTGTGTGTTTATCACCCACTTTTTTTGCAGATGAAGACGTAAATCTCAAAACATTGAATGATTTGGCAAAGCATACAAAGCTAAGATGATTTCTAAAAAGGCACAATTCTGGGGATATTGTTGCTAATCTAGTTAATTTGTGTTCTGCTTTTCTTTCCAATATCAACTGCCTATATTTAGTAATTACCACGTTAGCCTGAGATCACATATTTCCCTTCCTATCCTTTTCTGTTGTGTTTTCAGTTTTTCATTTTCCATATGTTTCTTTCCCTTGCAGTCATAATCAGCCATTCCTGTGGTGAAACACTTTCCTCCACAGTGATTTTTAAAGTCAAATAATGACTTCAATCTTGTTACCAAATTTACGAAAGACAGAAAAAAAAAAAAAAGATCGCCAACACTTCCACTGGTTCAGGTTCACTCCCCATTTCATTTCATAACCTGCTACTTTTTTTCTTTACTGCCAAACCAAACATCCTCAGCCCTCTCTGCATCAAGTTGAAGACTGCTCACTTTTAGTCTCTGATAAATCTTTTAAAATTTCATGTGCCTTGGTTTCTGTGACACTGAAAAACATTACTGACCATTTGAATCTTACTTCTGTGATTTGACTTTTCCCTCTTAACCTGGACGTTATTTTTGTCACATTTTTAAATGTGATTTTCAAGACTATTCTACCATGTCGTCCATTCTCTTGCTCTGTCTCTATGCTCTGGAAAAGCTGTCATTCCAATGGCAGTAAATCCATTACTGATATCATTTAAGAACAGATACAAGTTTATAATAATAAACTTTATATATACACATTTATAATAATCATCTAATTGGATGTAGCATTGCAGAATAATATTCACTGTCATCTCCACACGTTTCTTTAAATAAAATCATAATTTAAACTGACTAATTGAAGTAAATCCTACTGTGCATTCATTTTTGCCCCCTCTGTTTTCCTTCATCAGTTGCGTAACAGGTACTCAGTCACTCACAAATCAGTCCTACTAAGTCTTACGACTTTTCACTTTCTGTCTTCTACTATTTGACGGGTCATACTTACCCATTTTTACCTCTTACATCTGACCAGGTCTTACTGTTGACTACCATACCGAATTGTTCATCGTCACCAGAATCTATCTTATGACTTGAATTTCTATTATTGGATGATACGTGAATGACCTTAGTTGAACTTAAATCTTATAATAATGTTTATAGATATTTGTAGTACACATTTACATATATATGCTCTTTATATTTATGAATGAAATATTGTTGTGTACATTTTGCTGCCATGTACTTTGTTTTTCTTTCTTTTTTTTTGTCACTGATAAACTTTCACGTGCATTGCATTAATAGCTTTTACCTTTTTTAATTTAACAAACATAAAGTATTTCTTACCACAGAAAATTCGATAGCAGTTACTGAATAATTGATTTGGTACCACTTCTTACTGGTAACTTGTTTTCTTTTGGGGAAATGTTGGGATTTAGGTAACAGTAGCCTCCTATTGTGAACTCATTTTGCTTAACATACTTGCATTACTTTGGCTTTTAAAACATTCAAACTGGGATTAAATCCAATTTCCATTTTCTAGTATTTCATTCACTTCACCACTTGACATGTGAGAAATCTGCTTATCCCGTTAGTGGGAAAAGCTGTTGGTGTTTGCATGTGTGTGTGTGTTGTGTATAAAACAAATATCCAGAATACATTCAAGGCCAGGAACTTTAATAATCAATGAATTATTAAATCCAAAAATTAATAGTTTTTGGCCATGGCTGGGTTTGAACCCACCACCTCTGGCATATGGGGCTAGTGCTCTACTCCTTTGAGGCACAGGTGCCACCAATAGGCCAAATATTAAAGGCCAAATATGAATAGGCAGAGAAATAAAAAGCCAAAAATTAATCAACTGTCTTTTTTTTTTTTTTGAGACAGTCTCACTATGTTGCCGTTGGTAGAGTGCTGTGGCATCACAGCTCACAGCAACCTCTTAAGTGATTCTCTTGTCTCAGTCTCAAGTAGCCAGGACCACAAACATCCACTACAATGTCTGGCTAATTTTTTCTTACAGTTGTCATTGTTGTTTTAGCTGGCCTGGGCTGGGTTCAAACCTGCCAGCCTCAGTGTATGTGGCTGGTGCCATAACCACTGTGCTATAGACACCAAGCTGAACCAGCTCTTTTTCAAAGTATTCTTAGAGATGGAGAAAATTTTTCTTTTGTACAGAGTGATATGTGGAAATAACTAATCAAACAGGGTTAAACAAATGCCTGTGACTTTTCAATTAACCAATTGAAATGCCTCTGTGAAGTTTCAGAATTGTGTATATGTCTTGTTTGAAGAGTGAGGGTGCAAACTATTCACAGTACTACATAAAAAGTGTAAGAATTATAGGCTGAATTTGTGCTTTTATAATTACTCTCCAGCATGTGATCAGTTTTATCCTTTGAAAAACTGTATTAGGTATACATGTTATTTTCTTTATTATTCAGATGAGAAAAATATGCTGAAATATTTTAGCAAGTTATCAAATATAAGAACATTTGCCAATGAACAAACCAAGACCAGGCTAGACTAGATGAGGACTACAGGCAGATTTCTAGGCTTGGGATCTAAGACTCTCATTGGAATTAGGACTAGACAAAAGATTTCTCTGTCTCCTAGAAACACAATTTCTCTTTTTTGACTACTTAACTCCAGAGTGTCCACTTTCACACTCCACAATAATGGGTTTACCTGCTGTTATTTTGGCATCTAAAATTATTAGGATTTTTTATCTGTCTCCGTTAGATGATCTAGTAGAAGGTAATCTGTCACAAAACTTCCAGCTTCATCCTCATGGGAAAATAAAGGCAGGAACATTAGGTGGAAGTAACAACAAGTCAATCTAGTAAAGCCATAGATTTGTCATACAACAATGACTAAAGTTATTTTATTTAGAGCAGTCACAACATGAATGCAAATAAACCAAACGAAAAATAGCATTATGTCTGGCTAACCCTATTCTCATATGTGTTCCTCTCTCAGATGCACTATAAGGAAACAAACTTAGATTTTTTTTTTTATGTTTATCAAGTAACAGCTACAGTTAATTATAAACACTCTATTTTATCTTTATGTGGAATAATTAGATGATTCAAGTAAGTTTTTCAAGTTAAAAAATGCAGATATTTCAAAGATGAGCAATAGGTCTTTTCCTAGGAACTCACATGAGGTAAAGAACCAAAAAAGAGGAAATTTCATTAAATTTAAAAGTTATTGCCGGCAATTACTCACAGCCACGGCAGCACCTCTCCACCACATTGAAAAACACATTCAATAAAATTTCTTTTCCAGTGAAGACACCATTTCTTAAATTTGAAATATGTTTAGCTGAAACACTCCATTTGATGAAAAGGAGAAAAGTTAAAAAGTAGAACAATAAATGTAATTTTTTTGAAGAAAAGAAATAGCCTCATCTCTCGAAAAGAGAGAAAGGCTGGGTTTTGGTGGCATAATTATGAAGACTGTAAGGGTGGGGTTTTTAAGAGATCACACAAACAAAAATCATGTATATACGGCTACGGATGAGGAAATACAAATAAGGGAGTACTTTTCTTCTCTTCCAAATAATAGCAAAAGGTTGTTCATGATTTCTGCACCAGCTATTAAGTTATTATGAAGACAAAGATGAGGGAGAAGTACCAATGTGTAAAAGCCTGTAAGTGTATAGTGCATGTCACATGGGATTGAACAAATGCTCTTTAGAAAAGTATCTGTTCATGTCTTCTGCTCATGTTTTCAACAGTTTTTATGCTATTGAGTTGTATAATTTTTTAATTGTTTTAGGTTAATTGAGGATATAAAGAATTAAGTTACAATGTTTGCGTTTGTTATATAGAGTCCCTTTTTTTTTTTTCAGTTATTTGCTGGGTCTGGGTTTGAACCTGCCATCTTTGGCACATGGGGCTGATGCCCTATTCCTTTGAGCCACAGGCGCCGTCCTAGGTAGAGTCCTTCTTATAATTGTGCCCCTCCCCCAAGAGGTGTGCAATGCACTGTAACCTTGTGCACATTAAGTGGTAGCACAGTCATTCCCTGCTCTCCTCGCCTCCCCTCTTCCTAATTCCCCGACCCCAGACCTTGAATTGATTTGAGTTTTTCTCTTATGTGGGTGTATATTAGATCATCTACTGGCTTCATATTAGGATTGAGTACACTGAATTCTTGCTGCTCCATTCTTGTGATGCTCTACTAAGAAGAATATGCTCCAACTACATCCAGGTTAATACAAAAGTTGTAAATTTTCCATCTTTTCTAATGCCTGAATATTATTCCCTGGTATACATATACCACAGCTTATTAATCCATTCCTGTGTTGATGGGCATTTAGGTTGTTTACACATTTTGGCATTTGTAAACTGAGCTGCACTAAACAGTCAACTACAAAAGTATTTATGATAAAATGATTTTTTTTCTCTTAGGTAGATTCCTAATAATGGGAAGTATCAAATGGGAGGATCAAATGGGAGGTATCATTTGAGCTTCTGGAGAATTCTCCATACTTCCTTCTAAAAAGGTTGTATTAATTTGCAGTCACACCAGCAGTATAAAAGTGTTCCCTTCTCTCCACATTCCTTAATACATTTTAGATATCCACTCCTTGTTAGGTATTGGTTTGCAAATATTTTCTTTTAATTTTATTATTTTGTTGTGCAGAAGCTTTTCAGTTTGTGTCCTATTAATTTATTTTTGCCTTTGTTGCTTGTGTTTTTAGTGTCATAATTAAAATTTTTTAAAAAAAATTGTTAAAACCAGAGCAGATGAGCATTTTCTCCATTTTTTATTTTACCAGTTTTTAGTTTCAGACATTCAATTTAAATCTTTAATCTCTTTTGTGGTGGGTGTGTATGTATACACACATACATACAAAGACAAGCGATGTATACACACAAGCACATACACAATATATTTTTATTTAGTCTTTAAGAGGAAAGGAAATCTTGCCATTTGTATGAATATACATGAAACTGAAGGAAATTATGCTAAGTGAAATAAGCCAGAAGAGAAAAACAAAAACTGCAAGTCTCAATGAGATTTAGAATTTTAAGAAATCTAACTAATAATGGCAGGGAGTAGAGAGCCAGGGGTTGCGGGGGCAATGGGGAAATGATGGTCAAAGGTAAAACTTTCAATTGTAAGGTTAATAAGTTCTGGGGATCTAATATCCATCAAGGTGATGATAGTTAATAACACTATTGTTTGCTTGAAATTTACTCAGGGACAAGATCTTGTGTATTGTCATCGCACATACACAGTCAAAGGCAACTTTTTCCACATTTCACAATGTATCTATGTATCAAGTCATCAGCTTGTACAACTATTTACATAATTTTCATTTGTTAACTACACCGCAATAGAGCTGAAAAAATATAAAACTCCAAAAAACGCCACCTAGATCCCTAAATTAGACTTCTGCAGAGATGTTTAAATGTCAATGTACGTGATCTAAATATGCATAACATGGACTACAAGATCTAATGTAAAGCTATCATTTTGGCATAAATTTATTCTTAACAAGTTAGTTTCTTGTCATTAAAGTAATACTTGTTGTAAAGAAATCACTTTAAAATATTTATTGTTACACATATAAATGCAAGGTATTTATAATTTTTCTCTAAAGTTTTATAGTTTAGCAATAAAACACTGCCCTCAACATGGCATAACATTGTCACGTTCTTTTACAATACTGACGTTAGGGTCATGACTTAAGAATTACTGGAATGTGGGCAATTAACACCATTCTGAGTTTTTATAATTTGTGGGAACTTGCTACTTTGCAAATATCTTAGGAAACCTTGGTGTTAAATGACTTCTGATTGTGTCAGGCAAAATTCACACATGTTTTACTCACTGAGAAAGACTGAAAAAAATATTATGCCTAAGAAAATTAAAAGAAACATTAATTCAATCCTTAAAAAGCGATATTCATTAGACATGTCACTCATAAGGACATAACATAACTTTTAAGCCACTACCCAGAAATATACATGATAAAAACTAAAGGTCTTTAGAGAAACTTGAGGTAAAACACATGTTATCTTTTCCTATAAAGCCAATTCTTATAAACATACAAAAATATATCTATTTTAGCTTGAAATATGAAGTGCATGTCAGAATAAAAGATGAATACAGTTCTATAAAGTTAAATATATATGTGTACAAAAAGATATTTTAGAAGAACAGCAGTAACTAATAAAGATTTTATTTGGATGGAGTTTTTATACACAATTGATTTAAGATTTTTTTCTTTATTTCTTCATGTTATTTTTGTAATTTTTTTATTGTTTTTAAATAGAAAAATAAATATTACAGAACAAAATTTTACTTTTTGTTGAAGCAGAGAGTTTAGCTCCCAGTAATAATATTTACCAAACTTATATAACTTGTTTTATATTTTAAAATATAAAATCACCAGTTGTGGAAAGACATAACGAAGAATATATAATCACCAGTTGTGGAAAGACATACAAAGAATCTTCTAATTGTAAAAAATGAACACAAAACCCCTCCACAAACTGTTACTCTGGAACATGTTATCAAGAGTTCACAATATAAAAAGTAGTTAAATTACAAGTCATATTTTTTGGCTATAATACCAGTATTCTCTAGACTATAATATCCTATTTATTTATTATTTGTTATCAATAGAAAATAATTGTACATATTTATAGATCTATGTATATTTCAATTATATGTATATAATCCATAATGATAAAATCAGAATAATTAGGATATTCATCATTTCAAACATTTAATATCATTTTCTGTGTTGGGAACATCTTCTACCTATTTTAAAATATAAAAAATTAGAGTCTTTGATAGCACAGTGAGGCAACTAAAAATTCTATTTTGTAATAATACCATGACTATTCTAGGTTAGGTTGTCTCAATCTTACTTTCCATTTTTAGCAAAAGTTGGTTCCCTCATGTTATAAAACACAGAAATACTAAATACAAGAGAGGGGCTCAAATTTGATTTACAAGGATAAGATGAACATTACAAAATGATTAAGATCACTTTTGTTGTTTTGGTACAGATTTTCTACGATCTCACAAACTCCCTAAACAATCCCCCCCCTTACCTACCTCATCCTCTGAATGCGGTAAGAATCTATTACCGAGGTGGTGTAAGTGGTATACTGTCTCAGAAGACAGGTCCCTCATTATCTCATTATATAACTTTAGACAGGTTGCTTATTTCTGTAAGCCTGTTTTATCTGTACATGAGGATAATTATGATAATTACTGCATAAGAATGTAGGTAAAACAGAATGACTGAAATTTTAGAGAGCACTTCACTTAGAACTTCATGTGCTATAAGCACTAAATCAATATTAATTAGCTATTTGTAGTAGTAATTTTAAAGTTCATGTAATTGGGTTGCTTTTTCATCCTTCTAAGTACTTAAAATTTTACCTTCTTCTGTAAGCACTTAAAGTCACATGAATCATAAAATCCATGTAATAAAATAGATATTAAAAATCAGTAAATATATCACTTACGGAACCTATCAAAAAGAATGGCTGAGTCACACATGTGCCTTCCCGAGAATCTGAAATTGTTGCAATATAAAACCTTGACAACTCATTTTTATAAATGTGTATCAATGTTACATAATTACTTTTAAAAGTATCTTGGCAAATTAATTTATCTTGTAAACAGATGTCAGTTGATGTTACCTTGACCTTTGAAAATCTATAAATTCAGTACAGTTACTAAGTTCTCTATTTTTAAAAGCATCCCTTGAATTTCTTGACCTATCTCACAGTACTTACCAACTCTCTTTCTTGGTGCTCCCATTGAACCCTGACCTCTTTCACATCTCATTTCCTACGGCCGCTCTCAGTTCCCTTGTACTCTGTAACCCAGTACCTAATGTTTTTATCCTTTTTGTTTTGTAGTCAGTATACAGCCAGTCCATAAATTACAAACATCCAACTTATGTGCAGCTCACACTTAGGAACTAAGACTATGACACTACATCCCCAAGATAAAAACATCCCACTGACATATGACTCACATTTACCATCAGAGGTTATAACAGGTAATAGGTAAATATGCCTGTTCCAACTTACATTCAAATTCAACTTTAGAACAAACTTACAGAACCTTTCTCTTTTGTAACCCAGCTACTGCCTCTATTAGCATTAGCAAAGCTCTGCAAGTGGCTTAACAGCAAGGCTCACCAATTTATCCACTGAACCTGGAGTAGTATTTGGTACACTGTCGCAACCAGACAAAATGTGTTGAATGCAAGAATAGGGAAGTTCTCATTGTTTCTCCAGTTTTTTTACTTCGTATTCATCCTGTTTCATGACCACAAAACTCTTCTGAAGCTGTATTCTAGTTAAAATATATATATATATATATATATATATGTCATGTACTACCCCCAATTAACTCTCTCATTCTAAAATCTAAATGGATTTAATAATTGTTGCAAAAATAGAGGAAAAAGATCAAGAGTTTAATAGGTAAGTGCATTATATTGTTACAAATATATTTACATAAGGATGGCAAATATCCCTGTTTATTATGTTCTTGGTTATGGGAATTATTCTTTTTTTTTTTTTTTTGAGAGAGAGAGAGTCTCACTATGTCACCCTTGGTACAGTGCTGGTTTCCCAGCCCACACCAACCTCCAACTCTTGGGCTTCTGCAATCCTCTTCCCGCAGCCTCGCAAGTAGCTGGGACTACAGGCTCCTGCTACAACACCCGGTTATTTTTTGTTGCAGTTGTTGTTTAGCTGCCCTGGGCTGGGCTCGAACCTGTCACACTCGGTGCATTTGGCTGGCGCTGTAACCACTGTGGCATGGGCACCGAGCCTAAACTGATTATTCTAAGATGAAAAGTTGGATGAGGTTACTGAATTTAGATTGCTTTTTCTTTTCCAGAATAACAGATACACAGGGTATTGTCTTTTTTGTTATCTACAGGTAGCAATATTCTTAAAAAGTAAGTTTTGTCATCCAAACACTCGTTAGAAAGAAAATGTTTTCTGGGGCTTTTTGTGTATTCTTCTTAAATATTCTTATTGCTATTCAAGTAATTTATATTTTTCCATCTGGTATGGAGCCCTGTGTTGTCATTCAGACTATCATCTGGATTGTTTATATGAAGGCACAGTAGGAGAATGCCATCATTTGATCACACAGAGTTTTGTTAAAACAAATTTTCACAGGTAACTAAGTCATCCAGGTGAAAATTAAGCTGTCTTTCCAGGGTAGAAATTGCAGAATAAGAAAACAACATGAAAATAAGGAAACAATAATATCTGGGAATAAAGAGAAAATGAGTGAATCAGAGTGACTCAGGAGTATGCTGAGGATGGAATATAAGTACAATGAATGTTTGAAGCTTAATGTGGTACCTTTATCTATTTTCTGTATCATAAATTCTCCATCTTCAGAGTTCTGCAGGAAGATTTCCCAGATATTTGGAGCCAAAAGTAAAGGTCATTCTCTGTGACACATTGCATTGTAAGTAACACTCTTTTTAAAGCTTCTTCTAAAGGGATGAGAGAAGTTATCACATCTGCGATGAGCTAAAATAAATATAAAACAAAATAAACATTAGTAAATGTTCTTCATCCTTCTGAATGATCTTTAGATAAACGTGTTTTCTTATAGGAGATACGTATCACTTCTTCATTGACATGATTAAAAATATACTACATCAATATGAATCAATAACGTGAAACTTAAGTTTTCACATAAGAGAATTCCCAAGGTTTGCCATCCAGGGCAGGCATTATGGCTCTTCAAAGTCACCAAGAATATTTGTTTTATCGAAGCTTCTTTACTACCTACTTCAGCAAAGTGCTGTTAGTTTCAAAGCTGTCCCATGGCTGTAGGTAACTATTGTAATTTATATTATTACCTCAGTCGTTAAAGAAGCAGGGAAGAAGATGGTGAAAGAGTAGGAGTAAGAGGCTTCTTTACTTAAAGACTACTTATAAAATTCCCATTGCTATGGTTTGAATGTGTCCCTTCTGAATGTCAGGTATTGACAATGTAATGGTATTAAGAGGTGATGCTGGTGGCGCCTGTGGCTCAAAGGAGTAGGGCCTGCCCCAGCCAAAAGCTGCAGGAAAAAAAAAAAAAAAGAGGTGAGGTCTTTAAGAGGTAAGTAGGTCATGAGAACTTCTTCCTCATAATGGAATTAATGTCCTTATGAAAAAGGCTTCAAATAGCTGTTGGGTAGCTTACTCGTCTCCTTTTTTGTCATGTGAGGGAGCACCCAGAGTTCCCCTCTAGAGGATGCTCTCACCAGATGTTGGAACCTTGATCTTAAACTTCGCAGCACTCAGTACTGTGAGCAATAGACTTCTGTTCTTTAAAAATTAATCGCTCTCAGGTATCTTTCTGTAGCAGTGCACACAGACTAAGACACTCACTGGATAACTTTTGTGTTTATCTCATTAGCCAGAGTCAGCATCCGTCAGAATGTCACATCTAATGAGGGGCCTGGGAAGGGCAGCCTATTCTTGGAACATTGTTACATCCTCTAGCATAACACTTACTGTTCCTAAAGTGGACTAGATGAAAAGGGAAGTAAAAGGGTAGGGAACTCAAGGTCTCTGCCAAGATGTTTAGTGATACATTACATTTGTACTTTCCAAGTATTGTTTTTTCCAGATTTCTGGTGTCTAATTTTTTGTTGCTGTTGTTCTTTCTTCTTTCTTAGTCAACCTTTCACTTTCCCTAGGATTATTTTTCAAAACAATTCTGCTTTGCCTCTTAACACATCATGCAATTTAGAAAGAAATCATCTGAGTTCTTATATCTGCTATGTCATAAATTCTTTATACAATCTTGGAAGATTAAATCATGGCACTCAGTTTAAAGTTCTTTATTCTGAAACATACAGACGTTTTCAATTCAATGAACTATAACATATTTTCACCATTATATACACATCTCCTTAAGACACGTGTAAATAAATCTATAGTAATAAATGTGTTTCTGAAGCATAACATGGAATTCACTTAGACATTAATATTCAATAGCAAATCAAACCCAATATTAAACTCTAAATTTAATTGTAATTTATCCTAAACAGATAATAATTTTTCATTGTCTTGCTTTTATTCTGAAATCCAAAGAGAATCCCATTAAGTAATAAAGTAAATCCATTCTATATTTTATTTTATAAACAATTATTTAGCTCAGATAATATGAGTGCTATCATTTTGAGTGTTTGTATTACATAGTAAGAAATTAACAGATTGAACTATATTCTTTAGTATATTAATGTCAAATAGGTAAAAAAAAATAGAAAGACATAAAAGACAAGGGAAATAATTGTATGGCAGCGTAAAATTAAGAGAATATGTTCAGCAATCTAAGGGAGACATTCCAGACGATTGAATGGTCTGTAAGTTTCCACGAGGTAGAAGGACCTTCAGATGCTTGAATCAGGAGTTCACAGGAGAGTTTGAGGAAGAACTTTGCAAATCATCAGCTTATTGATACCATTACAGGCCATGTAACTAGACAAAGTCACTGTGGATTTTCATATACAGATTTTTTAAAAATCAGATTAATATGAAGGTACAAATGACTAAGTTACATTGTTTGTGTTTCTTAGGTAAAGTTCAAGTTGTAGTTGAGGCGGAGTTGTGCTGTTCACCCTCAAATGTGTTGTTCAAACCATCACAATATTAACAATCACTCCAAAAGGAGAATTCAGTCAAAGACACTGAAAAGAAGTGATTGGAAAGTTGGGAGAAAAACAAAGCAAGCTTCTGTCATGGGAGCCAAGTGAGGAGAGCTTTTCCAGCAGCATGATGTGTGATCATCTCTATCAAATTCTGTTTCTGAAGAATAAGATCAAGCCTGGGGGAGAGCCACTGGGTTTAGCAGTTATGGAAGGACATGGGGCATTGAGAGCGCAATTGCAGGGAAATGGAAGGACAAAGCCTCTCCGTTAAAATGGGTTCAAGAGAGCGCAAGAGGAATGGAAGGCAATTCTTCACAGTCAGCCTTTAAAGGAATTTCACTATGAAGGATTGATGTGAAGCACAGTACTAGGAATAACATCACGGTTCGTTTTCTTGCTTAAAGTAGAAATATAAGATGACCCTCCATGCTAGTAATGCTTGAGAGGAGAAGAAAAGAACTGAATCTAGCAAGAAAGGGGACAAATGCCAAATGCTGGATCAGTTGCCACTTGCAGACTAGAAGGAATTAGGCATATTGTGCAAGGGGAAGAAATGGCTTTTATTTGAATACATTTGTTACAACATAGATACTGGGATTAAGGGACTGGTGTCAAGAATGGCACATCATTGTCTATGTAATAGGATTAAACTGTATCCTCTACTAAGATGTGAACCATGGTCTAATTTTATTACCCAATTCATCAAGTTCAATCTGCCTCTCAGAGATGGAAGGGGTGATCTCTAGCTACTTTCGTCAGATGACTTCATATTTGAGTTTATTTTGTGTTTAGTATTATTACATTAACTTATATGAGTAAATGATCTTCCCAGAATGACACTGTACAATTTTCTAAGAAAAAATATTTCCACAAAATCTTAAGTGAGTAAATGTCTCTATATTTCTGTAATTTCTACCCTGTCTGAAATAAATTATTTAAATTAAGTTGTTAAAAAAATAAAGTATGTTGATGTGTTTACAATCCCTAATTCACTGTACAGATATTCTTTTCTGGTGTCTTTGTTTAAGATCTCTTTATATTGTAGAAAATATGTTTTACAAAACATGCATTTCCATTTTCCCCAAGGAATGTAATATTTTAGTTTTGGCTACTCTTCCTTGCCTCAAATAGTCGTGTTATAGCTATGCTACTTCACTTCATTTGTTGTTGTTGAAAAGCTTTGCCTTTTTAAGTTAGCTTTACAAGATGAAATTTTTCAATACAGAGGTAAATATTGCCTGAATTTAAAGAACAAAACATTACCTACATAGAGGAGAAAATGTTTTTGTAATAACATATCTTTTAATATTCTCCTATGTGTAATTTCCCCAAATTTCACTGCCTTTGAGAACTTATAAAATAATTTTGCCAAATAAAATAAAGCATAGAAGAATTTCCAAAAGATTTGTCCTTTGGCTGTAATATATAGTAACGCATTAGACCTTAGCAATAAGTCTTTTAAGAGCATATTAGTTTGAAATTCTATTCCCTCTTTGAGAAATGCAAGATATTAAAAATGTATCCTGAATTGTTCTTTGATATAAGGCTTTTTATCCAGAGGAAATAATATTTGCAAGAAGTCTCTACCTCTGTCGTTATATACTGAATAGAAGCATTTTTGAAAAATGTTATGAGAGGTTCATCCCCTGTAGCTAAATGGCTACAGCCACGTACCCTGGAGCTGGTAGGTTTGAATCCAGCCCAGGCCTGCCAAGCAACAATGACAGCTACAACCAAAAAATAGCCAGGTGTTGTGGCAGGTGCCTTTAGTCCTGGCTGCTTGGGAAGCTGACGCAAGCAAATCGCTGAAGTCCAGGAGTTTGAGGTTGCTGTGAGCTGTGATACTACAGCACTCTACTGAGGGTGACAGAGTGAGACTCTGTCTCAAAAATAAATAAATAAATGAAAATAAAAAGAAAGAAAAGGATAAAAGATAAAAAGGGAAATGGGGAGAACGCCGTACATACCGCTAACCAAGAATACGTTCAGATCTGGAATGTACGCTGGATAATGTGGGCTGAGGCTTATATCTCAATATAGTATAGATAGGTTAATGTAAAGTAAAATTTTGGAAATATTTAAAATATAATTTTTAGTAATGTATTTGCTCATATGTGGTAAGTTAATTTTATTAAGCATTACTTTTAACGAATATGTATTTTTTAACTCATAAATATATTTGTATGTATGTACAGACAGGGACAGAAGAGGAAGTGGAAAACAGCAAGAATATGCAAGCAAAATTGCTCACACTTAAATATCTCAGGGTAGCAACATATGCAATAAGATATGTAGCAACCTATGTAATAGGATATGTAGCAGCTTATGTACCAGGATATGTAGTGATCTACCTGTAACAACCTATGTAGCAACCTATGCAGCAAGATGTGTAGGAACCAGAACGGCAGGCTTGCAGAGACAAAGTGGCAGGTTTTTGAATCATACAAGCAATTACTAGACATTAACGGACAGAAGTTGGCAGTTGGAAATTGATCAGCTGTGGAATTCCAATCTTGGGGTCAGCCTGGGGGAGGGGAGCTTGTTCTCCATAAATAGCAGTTGCGGAGGTTGCTTGGGGCCTCTTCCAGGCAAGCCTTGAGCTTCCAGCCCATTGTCCAGCCTGCTTCCTTGCCGATGGCACCGACATCTCAGCATAATTCTCCTAACTGTCTTTCAGAGACAGGATAATGGTGAAAGATTTAGACACTAGAGTAATCAGGATCCAAGTTTAATATTTTAGTGGCTCTTTTCCTAAAAGTTGTGATAGTACATAATATGCCAAATTCTTAGTTCAGTTTGTATAAATTCTTATGGAGAAATATCAACTTCAAAGCAATAACTCTCAAAAAAGAGAAAAGATCAGCTTAACGAAATGGGTCATTTAAATAATTTTTTTATTGCTCTATAAGACTCATAGTTTTGTACTATATTCCTTGAGAGAGAAAAATGTTACAATATTAAAATTAAGTGGGTGAGGGCAAAGGATCACTGCAAAGCCAAAAAATCACTAAGGGAGTCAAGGACTCTAAGAAAATTGTAATAAGCTATCTTTTCTTTCCCTTGGAAGCAGAGACAGAAAAAGTAGCAGTCGTCAGTGGGTCATAGTCCCTACATCTTTATTTTTCTCTACAACGTAATTGGACACACACACACACATATATATATATGATTGTAGTGTTATGGTTAGAGAGAATTGGGCTGGGCCATGGCATTTGCTTTTATTAAAGGAATATTGTTGTACATTTCTACTTGGAGGCTTTAAAACATAAGGCAGGCTGGGCATGATGACGATGACTCACGCCTGTAATCCTAGCTCCACAGGAGGCTGAGGCAGGAGTATTCCCTTGAATTGACAAGTTCAAGACCAAATTGAGCAAAACCTATAAAAAATAAGTGAAGCTATAGTCCCAGATACTTGAGAGGCCAAAACAGGAGCATCCTTTATACCCCAGAGACTGAGGTTGCTGTGAGCTAGGCCGATGCCATGACATTCCATCCTGGGCAACAGATTGCGACTCTCTCTCAAAAACAATTAGTTAAAAATAAATAAATAAAACATATGGCAATTTTTTTTCCTAGATATCTTGAGCTACCACAAGATAGCTTGAAAACCACACTTTGAATTTTATCATGAATAAGAAACTGTGCCATGGGGACATTTCCTTTCTGTCTGAGGGATGACAAAGACATGGAGTGAAACGGGACCGAGTCAGCCTGGAGTCCAGTCAGGCCCAGCTGGACCCCACCGTGATCAGCTGATGTAGAGCTGGACTCATGAGACCAAATATAACAGAAACATAGTTTTAAGTTGCTGGGAATTTGGGAGTGTTTATCAAACAGAACTATACAGGACACATGAACCCACACAAATAAATACTTCATCACTCTAAACTTCAGGCTTCGGGGGGGGGGGGTGTGCAGTGGCTCATACCTGTAATCCTAAAAAAAGTTTTTGGATAAAAAGGAAAGAGGAGTTTTTCAACCACGAGCTTGAAAGC
>CAUYON010155182.1:0-19366 GCA_963573935.1 Arctocebus calabarensis | reverse complement strand
ACCACTTGCCAGATCTCCACTGCTTTTGCCTTCCTCAGGGGGTCCAGAAGTCTCACGCTGTTTCCCTGTGTCCCCAAAGGGATGTTTCTGGGCAGATCTCACCAGCCAGAGATGCCTGAAGTCTTCTCTCCCCAGTCTCACTCTGGCCAGTTGCAAGGAAGCTATTACTTGGCTGCGTAACCTCAAACTCTTGAGCTCAAGCAGTCCTTTTGCCTCAGAGTGCTAGGATTACAGGCATGAGCCACCGTGCCTGGCATTTTTTAACTTAATTTTATTCTTCTAAACATGTATGTTTAGTAGTTCATTGGAAGTAGATAAGTATGAAAAATAGTCCTTTGTCAAATTTTATAGCTGTTTTTATTTTTCAGCTACCTTGAAGGAGGAAATTCTTAAGCAGTTAAATCATTAATATGGCTGAGAAAAGAGACTTTATATTACTTTGTTTTTGTAGATAATATAATCTGATTCCAAACATGATTAAGGAAATTCAGTTTTAAAATTAAATTTAGGGTCAGAGAGGGATAGTCTTATTAGTTGATTCAAGGATAATGCCTTATATTTTTATAGCTATTATATTTTTCTTTCTTTTTTTTTTTTTTTTGCAGTTTTTAGCCAGAGCTAGGTTTGAACCCGTCACCTCCGGTGTATGGGGCTGGTGCTCTACTCACTGAGCCACAGGCACTGCCCTATATTTTTCTTTTTAAAAGAACTTTTATATATGTTTTTTCATTGGAAGTTCACAAAAAGTCAGTGTGGTAGTGTAATATATATATTGTCTAGACTAGATAGCAGATGGCTTTAAAAATAATTTATAACTTTAGTTTCTGACACTCTATACTGCAGTTTTTTAAAATCCTGTTTTACAGTATTTTTTTTTTACCCTAATAAAAAGCTTTCTTAATGCCTATTGTGTAAATATTTTTATACCAGCAACTATGGTGGGTTGGGAAGTGGGACGGGGATATAAGAAATGGAACCTATTTACCAGAGTATAGATAAGTGTCAGTTTCCTTATGAAATCCATTGTTCACTGTAGAAGACAGGTATAAAATAAGTCACTTCATTTCATTAGGTGTTGGTTCCCTCACCAGTACAAAAAGAGGATTGGACAACATAATTTCTAGGATCCTTCTAAATTTTCATGATAGTTTAATTGTTTTGTTGCATAATTACTATTTGCTAATATACTGTGAAATGTTTAAGTGCTGATGGGTCCATCACAGTAGAGTAAAGTGTGGGTCTGTGTTGCATGGGGTTAGTTGAGGAAAGTTTATTTGAGGAGACTTAAATGTGAAGACGTGAAGGTCCTCAGGTAGGAGAAGAAGGGCTTCTAATCAGGAACATCAGGAATGGAATCTGATTCTTCTATGGGAGAAGAAGAGATTTATAGGGGAGGTTGCATGATGTGGTTCAATTCATGAAGGGACTTGAATAGTTGGGTTTTGAGCAGATGGGGTAACAGCATCAGTTGTTGAGGAGTTTTTTAGTGATTATTTACCTGTAGGTTATTGAAGTGGAATAAATGTTAGTTTGGTAGTAGAAGTAATTAAAGTATATGAGAGAAGAGATTTCAGCTCTGCAACCTAAGACAGAAAGCAAATTTTTTTTTTTATAAATGCAATGAAGTTAAAATATAAGGTAATACAAAGTGAAATATGTATATATAACAGATAGGACTTCTCAAAGTAGTATCTGTTCTTTAAGAAAGGGGCCTCTGACCATATATCTGAAATATTTCTTTGGATTTTTCTCAACATCTTGTATACTGTTTCTTTTTCTGTTTTAGAACTGCCCTCATGCTAGGTTGCGAGTATGGTTGCAGAGATGCAGTAGAAGTGTTAATTAAAAATGGTGCTGATGCAAACTTGTTGGATGCCCTTGGCCATGATAGTTCTTACTATGCAAGAATTGGTGACAATCTGGACATTCTAACATTGTTGAAGACTGCATCAGAAAATACCAACAAAGGTATCAGCAGTTTTCCATAATTAGAAAATTCCACACTAATAAAGAGCAGTTTTTTAAAAACTTAGGTAGTAGAACTACAATTTGTAAGAAGCAAAACGTTCCTCACTGTTAAATGGTATTAGTTCATCTCCCTCTGATCCCTGGATTTCCTACTTACATTGAGGCAGTGTGTTTCATTTATCATCTAATTTTATCAAGTGAACGCTAATATCCTATGGAATAACTTAAGAATCGAAGAAGAAGAGTCTAAGTATTTCACTAATGTTTTTCATAAAGAAGGGTGAAACTTCTAACTTTGATACTTACAAAGTTTTAAAGAAAGAATTATTGTTTAAACATGTACACAAAATATTCAACTGGTATTTATCAAATGTGTATGCCAAGTATTTTTCTATGGTTACTTAAAGAAAAATTATAAAATACAGAAAAACACAATGAATATTTAGTCACTCATCCTACTGCTTAGGAGACTTTGTTAACATTTCAAGGAATATCCTTCTCATCTTTTCCCTATGTATAAAATTGAGATCCTCTATAATACTAAGTTGTAGATTCCTTTTATTTATTTATTTTTTTTGAGATAGAATCTCACTCTCTCACCCTGGGTAGAGTGCTATGGCCTCATAGCTCACAACAACCTCAAACTCTTGGGCTCAGGCAATCCTCCTGCTTTAGTCTCCCAAGTAGCTAGAACTATAGGTGCTCCTCCCCATGATGCCTAGATAGTTTTTCTATTTTTAGTAGAGATGGGTTCTTGCTCTTACTTAGGCTGGTCTCAAATTAGGCTCAAGCAGTGCACCTGCCTCAGCCTCCCAGCGTGCTAGGATTATAGGTGTGAGCCTCTACAACTGGCTTACTTTTTTATGTGATATATTTTGAAGGCTTTTCTCTTATAAATAAATATTTTTACTGTAATATTTGTAACAAGATTAATATTGTTATAAATAAATAAATAACAGAGCCTAGTATAGTTTTTGCTGATGCATAAGATTCCATATATTTGAATTTCATTTTATGAAGCAATTTTCTATAGGTAGTGTTTAAGTTATTTATAGTTTTTCACAATACTAAAATGTTATTGACTGTACTTATGCGTAAATTTTTTAGAACTTGAATCACTGGGTTTCAGGGCATGCACATTTCTTTAAGACTTTGGCATATATTGATAAATTGCCTTGCAGTTTAGGAGTGTTTTAAATTTCCTTTTTTTTTTTTTTTTTTTTGCTGCTTCTCTTCACTAGCATTGAATATTTTATTACAATATACAGATAATTAATTATTACAGTTTGCTAATTTTGTAGCCAAAAATGATATTTCACTTGTATAAGTTTTGGAAATAAAACTAAAAAGTAGTAAGCTTTAGAGGTAACTTTAACATTTATTTATTTAATATTAACTCAATTGTATAATTAGAGAGTATGTATTTCCTCAAATTAATCTGTGTCTGTGTTTCTCTCTTTCCCTTTTTAAATCTTTAGGTAGAGAAATTTGGAAGAAAGGACCATCTTTGCAACAGGTAGATCTCAATTTAGTTTTAAAAAATTATATGTATTATGCAATTTAAGTAAAGTGCTCAGTAAAACCAGTTAATGATCATGTATAACTGTTCTGAGTTTAAATGTATTCTCTCTCTCTTTTTTTTTTTTTGAGACAGAGTCTCACTCTGTTGCCCTGGGTAGAGTGCTGTGGCATCAGCTTAGCTCACAGCAGCCTCAAATTAGGCTCAAGCAATCCTCCTGCCTCAGCCTCCCCAATAGCTGGGACTATAAGTGCCCATCACAATGTTCGGCTATTGTTTCAATTTTTAGTAGAAGTGGGGTCTTGCTCTTGCTCAGGCTGGCCTGGAACTCCCCATCTCAAGTGTTATGCCTGCCTCAGCCTCCCAGAGTGCTAGGATTATAGGCATGAGCCACTGCGCCCTACCAAATGTATTCTGTCTCTTTTCTCAGTTAATCATGGCCAAATAGAACCTAGGAATTAAGATCATGAGGTCCTGTCAAGATACTGTCAGTTTGAAATAATGCATTTTAATTACAATGAATGTCTCTAATGGGAAATAAAGAGCCTCCTGAGGAGGACTTTGAATATCCAGCACTTTCAAGTACTAAGTAGTATACCTTGTTAAATAGGGAATTTTAGCTTGCCAGGTCATAGACAGTTTCCCCTTATTCTCCCTTAATAACAGAGCCTAGTATTTACTGTTACTGGCAAATTCTTATAATGCAGTAAGAAATGAAGAGAACAGAGTTCAGAACTGATTATCGTTTGTGATTTTAGTGCTGCTATTAACATTTGTATTTCTTTTCATTCTTATTCTCTGTGTATATTTAATTGAGGACTTTACAAAATAGCTTAATACATGAAACGATTAATACTTTGTGCTAATTTTTATTATGAAATCACTATTGTGGTTTTATTTTCTAGTTTGTTTTATGTTTTCCTCATTTGTTTACATTGAATTAAGTGGTTGGGTTACAGCCTTCTGGCTCAGAAGCGAGTGTAGGCAGCTTTCCTTTCCTGCTGGCTCTTCCCTTCCAGGCTTTCAGCTTTTCTCTAGTGAGAGGAACCTGAGCATTTCCAAACCCTGAAGAGAAAGTAATCAGGTACCTTCTGAGCAACTCTGATCATCATTCTACATCATTTCTCTTCCTTTCACCTGAATCTGAAGGCTGTCTGAAAGCTTGTTTCCCTTTACAATCCATCTGAATTTAATAATATGTTCATGCATGGTCATGTCTGTTGGCATTTTTCCATCTGGAGCAACTGCTCCAAACTGCTCCCTGTTCCTCATATAACCTCAGTGAGAGTAGAGTCATATAAAATGTACACTGTTATGTCTGTACCAGCCATCTCCCATAGAATTAGAAAAAAATGATTCCTAAAATATACAGATATTTAAAGTAAGGAATTATTGAATGGGAAGGGTCCTCTGCTTAGTGCTATAGGAGTTATCTAAGTTATAAGGAGTTAATATTCTATTAGGGACAGAAAGACTACTGGCTTCTAATTACTGTGTTTCCATTATTTATTTAATATACTATAAATATCTGCTGTAAGTAGAATTTGTTCTTAGACTAAGGGACATGTAATTCCTGTTATCAAGAAGCCTCACGTAATTATAAATGCAAGACTTATTCAGTTGTAGCTTCCATAGGTTTCTGTTAAACATTTGCAATATGCCAGTCGTATTCTCAGTGCTGGGGATGGTTTAATATACACAGTCCCAGTCTTCATGGAGCTCCTAGCATAGTAAGAATGAAAAATAAGCAAGTAAATATTTAGTATTATGGCAGATGCTGTGCAGGAAAACAAAGCAGGATTAAGGGGTAAAGGGAGAGAAGGTTGGGTAGGTGGGAGAAGCCTCAGAGGTTGAGGGAAAGGCAGATACCCAGCCTCTGCTGAGGGAGCATGTTTGACATGCCAGTGGGCAGCAGAAGGCTACTAAGGCAGGAGTGGAGACAGTAGGACGAGCCTTCAAAAGTAACCAGGTACCAGATTAAAAAGAACCTTATATGATAAGGTCTTTGGATACATATTCACTGGGAACTAGCTAACAGATACGCAGCAGAAGGCAGGATGTGAGCACCTAATCATTGGTTCATGGGATCACATCAGGAGCTGGAGATCAAGAGAGGTCCTTTTAGTGTGCTAGTAAGGCTTTGTCAAGAAGATGGACCAAAAGGATGGGTTGATTTACTATATTAGGGTAGGATGGAGAGTGAAAGGTGGGGGGCAAGGATTCTGAAGAGAAGGCTGGAAATGAAAGTAGTATGTGAGAAGACATCAGATTCCACTTGAACAATCCGTTGGTAGAAGGAATGAGGCTAGAAACATAGTTTGGGCCAAATTGTGATATAGAATATCTTTTTAATGAGACCTGTCTCTCTTATTCCATATCAAACACATTAGAGTAATAGTTTAAAAACTTGAACAAGTATACAAAGTAATACAAAACATGAAAAATTATCTTGGAGAATTAAGATAGTAGCTTTTTTTTTAACTTTAAAAAAGGAAGAAAGGAATAGCTTTCTAAATTAGTTACTATGCAGATTTAAAGATGAATTTGGGTAGGAAAAAGGAAATTCTTTTTTCTCTTGTTTAATAATCGTGTTTTTGTTAAAGCAAATCTCTAAGCAGGAATAAAGTTCCAAATCAGTAAGTGTAAAAAATAGAACATATTATTTAGAGACCTTTTACATAGTTGGTTCAGAGGATTGTCTTGTTTTGTCCTTAAACATGCCTTTTGATATTTTATTTCAGCAGTGTGCAGAGAAGTAAATAATTAGTTTTTAAACTAAATTCTTCTTTTGGGAATAGTATCTAGTACAAATTCTCCTTTTTAAAAATTTATGATTTTAGTTATAATCAAACCTTTCATAAGTGTTTTAAATTCTATCATTTAGTACTTTAAAATTATATTTGATATATTTGGAACCTATTATCATTAAAGATGCTTTCCATTTGGGGCTTCTAAGTGGCAATACTGCCACCTTGTGTTGTGTTGCAAAATTTAATTTTGAGTAAACTGAAAGTGTGTGTTGCTTAATGAGGAGGTATTTCTCTATATTCTAATGCTTGCTAACCTGTGTTTTCTTGTTTTACCAAAGCGAAATTTGACCCACATGCAAGATGAAGTAAATATGAAGTCAAACCAGAAGGAGCATCAGAATGTTCAGGTAAAAAGAAAAAAAATCCATTTGGTATCTTTCTTTGAAAAAAACTCTAGTGTTGTCTGTAGTGGGATGGGGGAGAATAGGGGAAACAAAAGTGTGGGGAAGGAAGGAAAGCACATTAAAATGATTTGTAGGTCTGTTTTCTTGCCCAGTCCTTTCTAAAAGAGTTGACTTTGTTACAAATGTTTGGCTCAGTATTATGTAATTGAATTATATCACATTAGAAGTATGGTATAAGAAGTAATGTATTAATGTATATTTGAACAAGCAAATAATTTAACAACTTTATATAGCTCTTTGGTTTAGATGAATTGTTATATAAACCATACATCATGTTCATTTTACAAAATGAATTATAATGATAAAAGTGATGGTCTTTAATGTAAACAAAATGAAATCTGAACTTTTAAAAAAGTATTGATTTTGTTTTGATTAAGAAAAATAATTTTGTTAAACTAATTTACATGTTCTTTATCTTTTATGTTGGCCGAAGCTTTCAAAAAATAATTATATGGATTATGTTAGAGGTAGAACCATAATTAAATAGTTTATTTTATGAGTGAAACACCTTTAAATTATAAATTGAATAGCTGTTCAATAATAAAATAAAATAAAAAAATTATTTGGTTTTTCTTAGTTTACTATGTAGTGTCAAGAAAGTGAACTACATTCTTAAATTGGAGCCTTCAATGTTTTATCAGCACACTGAAATAATGATTAGTTTAGGAAAAGCATTAGAATAATCTCATAAACTTGGGAGGTCTTAAGCAAAAGTTAAAATGGCATATTCTTCTGCTATTTTCTGTTTCTAGGCAATGCTTTTATTTTTTATTTATTAGAATGATGATTTCCCTCTGGCAGTATATACTTAATATTTATTAGATACAGTGAGAAAGGACAGTAATTAGAACAGTAATTTTCTGTATTATTTGTGATCTGCAGATTTTAAATTATTTGAATATCACTGAAATTATTGTATCCTTGTACTTAACATGGTCTATATATATGTATCTGTATGTGATCGTGAACTACACTAAAAAATTTATTTTAAAAGAATTGCTTTTTTAAGATTGGTCTAGTACCTGTTATCTTTATTACTTAAGGATCTGGAGATTGAAAATGAAGATTTGAAAGAGAGATTACGAAGAATACAGCAAGAACAAAGAATACTGTTGGATAAAGTCAGTGGTTTACAACTGCAGTTGAATGAGGTAAGTGATCTGCATTATAAAAGAATCCAACACTGTTTTAATACTGGTAATTATCCGCAATAACAAATTGTTAAGGATGTGATAAAGGAGGTAAAATTAGGTCATCACCCTTGAGTAGAGTTATATCTTACTAGGGATCAGACCTTATATGTGAAACTTTTAATGTCAAATATTAAATGTAAAGTAACTAAGGCCACTAATGAGAAAGGACAGTGCAAGGGACATTCAGGAAAGTGAGAGATCCTTGTAGGCTGTCTCTGAGGGGACACTTTCTGCCAGAGATTGTACTTCCCTTGAATTTTAAAGGAAATGAGAGGGTATCAGCATTCCAGAGAGTACTGTCATGAACAAAATCACAGAAGCAGTAGTTTGTAATGTATTCTCTGTTGTATAAAAAATTAGAAATGCAAGAAATATCTATAAATGGTTATTTTTAGAGGGAAAGCAGTATATACATGAAAACCAGTATAATCAGTCCACTCTTTAAATGCACATTATGCACATGACTTGTCACAGGTGAAATCTTATGTAATATTTGTATTTCAAAAATTAAAAAGTAAATATGTTATTGGTATAGCTGTGTCCTTCTGCTTCTAATTTTATCTCTTTAATATCTTGCTATCTATTTCAGATTTTCCTAAACCTGAATGTATCCAAAAGTAAATTCGTTATCTTATTCCCAAATCAGTCGTCCCCTTTTTCTTTATTCTAAGAACAACATTGGCCGTTAGCCACACACCGACTTTAGACTCATCTTTGAGTCTTTGCTACTTCCTTTACCCCTAGGTTGATTTAGTTGCCCTGAGAATAGTCACTCAGATTAAAGTTGTGACAGGCTAACCTCTAGGTTGGCTAAAGAGCAAATGAATGAATTGCTAGATAGTATAAAATATTCATTCAGATGTGGCAGAGAGAGAAAAAAATCATAAAAAATTTGCAGGTCTAGTTCAAAGAGAGATAATTGTTGATAATGTCTAAGAATTTAAGGAAGAGATGATTTCAGATGATTATGCTGTACAAATAAAAATATTGACATGGCTAAGTACCACTTGGAACAATACACCATCCGATTTAAAGAGAGGATCTTAAAGTGGTCAGAAAGGAAGGTCAGACTGTTACGAAAATTTGTATTGGGACAAGGAGGAGGGACCATTAATATCTTCAAAATGCTGATAAAAATGAGCCTTCAACCTACATGATTCCCAAACAAGAGTGAAGGCTTTCCAAAGACTGGGAGAATTTGCCTCCATAGACCCTTGGGAAAAGAACTGCCAAAGAATGTACTTTTTTTTTTTTGAGACAGAGCCTCAAGCTGTCACCCTGGATAGAGTGCTGTGGCTTCACAGCTCACAGCAACCTCCAATTCCTGGGCTCAAGCGAGTCTCTTGCCTCTGCTTCCCAAGTAGCTGGGACCACAGGCGCCCGCCGCAACGCCCGGCCATTTTTTGGTTGCAGCCGTCATTATTGTTTGGCGGGCATGGGCTGGATTCGAACCCGCCAGCTCAGGTGTACGCGACTGGCATCTTAGCCCGCTGAGCCACAGGCGCCGAGCCCCAAAGACTGTACTTAAGAGGTTGTGCTAGTTTGCATTTCCACCAATAGTATGAATGTCCCTGTCCCTCCGCATTTACACCAGTGTTTGTTGTTTTGGGACTTTTTGATAAAAGCTATTCTCATTGGACTTAAGTGATAGATATCTCATTGTGGTTTTGGTTTGCACTTCTCTGATGATTAGAGATATTGAGCAGTTTTTCTTGTTGTTTGGCCATTTGTGTCTATCTTCCTTTTTTTTTTTTTTTTGCGGTTTTTTTGAAAAGTTTCTGTTCATGTCTTTTACCCGCTTTTTAATGGGATTGTTTGCTTTTTTTTCTTGCTGATTTACTTGAGTAAATTCTGTCAGCCTGTTACTGGATGTATAACATGCAAATATTTTCTCCCATACTATAAGCTGCCTATTTGTTTTATTAATTGTTTCCTTGGCTGTGAAGAAGCTTTATAATTCGATAAGGTCCCATATATTTGTTTTTGTTGTTGCTGTGATTGTTTGGGGTCTTCTTCATCGGCACTTGAATGTTTATAGCAGCACAGTTCACAATTACAAAGATGTGAAAATAACCCAAGTGCTTATCAATACATGAGTAGATCTAAAAATGTGGTGTTTTTAAATCATAGAGTTTAAATTACTCAGCCATAAAAAAATGGTGAACACCTCTTATATTAAAATGTGTGGAGCTAGAGACCATTCTTCTAAGTGAAGTATCACAAGAATGGAGAAATAGACACCGCAAATACTCACCATTAAGTTAGAACTAATCAACACTTACGTACACATATGAAAATTACAGTTACTGAAAATCAGGCAGGTGGGGAGGAGGGTGGAGTAAATTCACACCTGATAGGAACAGTGCTCGCTATCTGGGTGATGGGCACAGTGATAAATTTGACTCAAATGCTACAAAAACAATTTATGTAACCAAAATGTTTGTAATCCCATAATATTCTGAAATAAATATTTTTTAAAAAGAATGTACTTAAACATGGTAAAATGTAAACACAGAGGAAAGATGTGGGATATAAGAAGCTGATGAGCCCAGAATTTGATAAAATACATCGATAAAGTTAATATTATAAAAATTAAATACTAACTTTGATAGTATGGTTAAAGAGGTCACTTCTAGGTTAAGATTATAGCTTGAACATGTGCATTTACTTTCTTTTCCATTTCCATCCCTATTAAAGGGACAGTAAAGAGACATTTTAAAAGCATCCTTCAGGACAAATAGAGCAGCAGTCAATACCTCAGTAAGAAAATGTTGAACCTGGAGAGCAGATAAAAGATAAATGACTGCATAGGCTTGAGAATTGATATCTGAGGCCAGCAATGGGGAAAGTGAAATGGTTTATGATATAGAATCCCAAAGGCTTAGGAGTTGGCAGGTCCAGGTACCTCTGCATTTGGGTGTAAAAATAGAATTATTGGTTAAAAGTCTGATTAAGGAATACTAAATCTCCTCCCTCATTCCATTCAGCTGCAATTGCCCCTTTTTACCCTCAACAAAAGATTAGCGGTTTACTCTCTAGAGAGATTAAACAGACTCTCTGAACTGGGGACTGAGTATAAGTGAGGGTGAGTGAACCATATAGAACACAACTAGATTAAGTTTATGTGTCATTCTGAGTGCTGGGACTCCCGCCCTAGAAACCTCCCACCCCCACCCCAGCTACCAGAATATTGTCAGTGAGTCTTTCAGCAGCCAGGAAGTCTTCCCAAAGGAATCTTTCCAGCCCAAGAAGTAAATACTTAAAAATACCGAAATGAGGTATTCCTTAGCTGGTTGGCCTACCATATTATCTTGCAGTAAAGCCCTTAGTCACAAACAGGTTTAGACCATCCAGTCGGTTCTTTAGTGTTCTGCTCTTATACATGGGCAGAAACCAAGGTTATAGATATCTAAGGAGAGCTTCAACCATGGAAGGTAGAGACTAAACAGACATAAAAAAGGACTAAACTATATTTGGGGCCATGGATTAGAGAGGAAGGAGTAGAAAAAAGATGTGAAGAGGAGGAGCAAGTAGGACTTGGTGGTTGTTGAGTTCTCAAAAGAATCCATGGTGCTTCTGAAGCTGGTTAGAGGAATGAACAGCAACTCATACAACAGAGTTGCTAATACGTAGACATTTTCTTCTTACATTCTTGACCTCTACCTCAAAGGCAAGTGCCTATTTTTTAAAAATATATTTGGCAAGCTTATTCCTTTAAAATAAACTTTGAAGAATTAAAATATATTTCGTCTTTTTAAATTTAGGAAGTAATGGTTGCTGATGATCTGGAAAGTGAGGTAGGATGATATATTTTATTTTAAAGCTGTAAAAATGGCTTTTAAAATGAGGATGGTATTGTAGTAAAGGCTTAAGTTCTGAAATGAGATGAAGGTTATTGTTAAAAGGGGAAAACAAAATTTACATGTGACTGTAAAAAATATGTTTTGAATATTAGTGGCGTGGGATATTGTAGGCCTTTGTTGTTATTGCTGGCTAGATGTCTCACTTTCTGTCAAAATTGTCATAAACAAATATAAAATTCTAAATATTATATAGTAAATGAAAAGATCAAAATTTAAAACAAAAATTTAAATTTTTATAACATTGTTTATATATGTTATATGTTTTATTTTTATTTATTTATTTTTTTAAACTTAAGTATATTTGTTACAACCCTTTTTAAGTAGACTGTGACTTGGGCCCTACATTTCCATTCACAAGCCTCACTTTTCAAATAGCTTTACAATACGCATGGGTAAGCTTCTAATTTTGCTCTTCTAACCAGTAACTTTTCTTTGGAAAACAAGTCCTACGTAGAGTTTCATCAAGTTGCTTCACTTTATATTTTGTTCATGCACAAACTACAAGGGGATGAAAAGTTTTTTAAACTTTTAAAGATAAACTTAAGTCATTTTAACAAAGGTTTTTCTTCTTCTAAATATCAAGTTATATTCTGAATACTCAAATGACAAAGAAATTTGGTCTACCAAGGAATCTGGCTTGATAGCTAAATACTCTAGGCCACAACATTAACTTAGGGTACATACACCTTACAGCACTTCACCTCAATCTCTTAAAATAAGTCGATGTGAACCAAAAAAGCTTAGTAGCTCTGCTTCAGTGCCTAAAGTATCACAGTATCAACACTTAGATGTAGAAAGAAATCTTATCTTTCCTTTAAAGTATTATATCATGCCATATAGAATTTTTAAACATTAAAAACAAAAAAAATCTTGAATATGTATAATCAGAGGGAATGGAGTATTGAACACGTGTACAAGTAATTTGTCAGGGAAAGCTTAGTCTACTTCTTCCATGCGTGATGTGTCGTCATTTCCTTCAAGAGGTGGCGTCTCTTCAGTTACAGCAGCATTGGTATCTATGTTATATGTTTTATTAGTATATTTTTAGAAATTATTAGCTATGTGAATAGTTAAAATCCACCAAGTTGAAGAATTCACTAACTCCAGGTCTCAAAGTAATGGCAGTTCACATTTGTAAGACACATTTTTAACCCAATTTTAAGCACAGTGTGATTTTACCCTGTATTTATTCCTTTCTATTTCAGAGAGAAAAGTTGAAGTCCCTTTTGGTAGCTAAAGAAAAGCAACATGAAGAAAGTTTAAGAACTATTGAGGCTCTGAAGAACAGATATAAATATTCCGAGGTATAGAAAGCATAAATTATTTCCTGTAATTCATAATGGGTAATGATAGGGACTTGGCGTCAGTCTTAAACTTGAATTAGAAATCTATCTAAACTATGACTTTGGGCTGCTTATTTATTGTTATTATTTTAAAATTTTATTACTATTATTATTTGAACAGGAGTTTTCTCTGTCACCCAGCCTAGAGTGCAGTGGCATGATCATAGCTCACTGGAGCCTTTAGCTAGGCTCAATCATTTTTTCTGTCTCAGCCTCCTGAGTAATTGTGCCACCATGCTGGGATAAGTTTTTTCATTTTTTTTTAATCATACATAGTAATATAATTAATCTCTATATAAACTTATAGGTTAAAATTTCCATTTGAAACGAAGTAACATTTAACATTAAGAAAGAAAGAGTATAACAATAGTTCTAGCAAGCACTAAGAAAGCCCATAAAAAATTCAGTAATATGGCAATGCCTATAGCTCAGTCAGCAGGGCACTGGCCACATATACCTAGGATGGCGGGTTCGAACCTGACCTGGGCCTGCTAAGCAACAATGACAACTACAACCAAAAAATAGCCAGACATTGTAGCGGGCACCTGTGGTCCCAGCTACGTGGGAGGCTGAGGGAAGAGAATCACTTAAGCCCAAGAGTTGGAGGTTGCTGTCAGTTGTGACTCCATGGCACTCTACCCAGAGAGACAACTTGAGACTGTCGTATAAGGTTTTAAGATATGATCAAAACATTTCAACATGTGAAGGAGAAGTAATATCATTAATGCATGGATAGTCAATCACTGATACAAGAGTTACTGAGACAGCCACTGGTGACCTCTTGAAAGCAAGAGTTATTTCAGAGATTGCAGCATCTTGGAGACAATTTCTTCCTTTTTTCCAGTGCAGAGGTCAGTTATCTTTAGTGTCTTCTAAGTTTTTGACTCACTGGCTCTATCCTGGTCTCTTTCAGAAACCAAGGAATTTTTTTCAACCTCTTGATTATCCAGTTTCAGATTTGGCCCTTCAAACAAATCAAGCCCTGGTGAAGTCATTTGAGGCACGTTGTTTCTTCCTGTCATTTCTTTATCACTATCTGCTGGTGTGTCTAGTAGCTTTTTAATGGCCTCATCTGTTTCATAATTTTGTAAAAATTTTTCTAGAAATTCAGCACAAATGACCTCTGTCTCCTGAGTTGAGGAATTCCATTTCTCAAGTTTTTTCATTTTTTTAGAGACTGAATCTTTCTTTGTTGCTCTGTCTTGAACTCCTAGCCTTAAGTGATCCTTCAGCCTCAGCCTCCCAGGTAGCTGGGATTACAGGTACAAACCACTGTACCTGGCTTGGCTGCTTTCTTTATGTCTCTGAGTTTATTGCTTCTTTGGCAAAATTAGAGTGATTGTCTCTTTTTCCATAGAGTTGTAAAGTTAAATGAGACCATTTAAATTGACGAGAGTGTAGTTGACATTTAGTTCTGTTCCAGTTTCTCTTTGTGCTCATCCTTACCTTATCAGAACTTCATATTTTTAGCAGTACATTTTCAGAGATTATGATGGGGTAATAATAAAAAAAAATGGCACGTCCAGGATTATCTCAGAAAGACTCATCAATGATGTCACTGAAGAATGTGGCTTTTTTGGGGTGAATCTTTCATTCTTATTAGGGAATATAGTGCCAAAATACATTTATTTAAAAAGCATCTTGGACCATTTGTTTCACTGCAACAAAATACCTGAGACTAAGTAATTCGTAAAGAAGAAAATTTTATTTCTCATAGTTATGAAGGCTGGGAAGTCCAAGGTCAAGGCTCTGGCTTTCATGGTGAGGGCTTTCCTGTTGCATTGTTACATGGCAAAAAGGATGAACACTCTGTCCTCACATAGCAGAAGGCAGAAAAGTGGTCTGAGTGGAGCCCTCATGGCTAAATCACTTCCCCAAAGGCCCCATCTCTTAACATCACCACAATAGAAATTAATTTCAACACATTTGAGAAGATATTCAGACCACAGCACAAACATAGTGCACTTGATAGTGTGTGTACTGTGAGATCATAAAGCGTGGATGACTCTCACAGACAGGGTGTTACCCAGAAGAATTCAGACACCCAAAGCACATGTGTACATACCACACAATTCTGTTTTTATGAAGTTTAAAAGCTAATTAAACTAGTCTTTGAGATTAGAGGTTAGAATAAAGGCCACACCCTTTGGTGAAGGGTTACTGACTAGATTGGGGCATGAAGAAACTTCTGGGGTGCTGGAAATATTCTATATTTTGATCTGGGTTGTGATTAGATAAGGCATACATAGGCAAAAATCATTGTACCGTACACTTAATATTTGTGTATTTTCCTGCAGACAAATTATACCTTGATAAAATTTTAAAAATAGAAGAAAAAATGTATTTGTATGTTTGTGTGACTGAATTCTAAAGATTATTCAGAAACATCATTTTAACCCAGAGAATGACCTAGCTATAGTGTGTTCTTTTTCATATTTGAATACTCTTTTAGGTTAATTATGAAACTATTAATAGTAATTGCTAACATTTTCATAGCACTGACCATGTGCCAAGAACTGCTTTGTGCACTTATATGCATTAATAAACACATCAATTCTATGTGGTAGATTTTATCATAATCTACACTTGATAAGTGAAGAGGCTGAGGCACAGAAAGGTTTACTCACGAAAGGTGGCAGAACCAGAAAGGTTTACTCACAGTGGCAGAACCAGGACTTGAACTCAGGCATCTGGCTCCTTTGTCCTTTTAACTGCAATGCTGGTTTTACACTTAAAATACTGTGAATGAGAAGTGTATGTGAGACCTTTGAAGTGTTCATCAAATTTGGACACCTGTAATTTGTATACTATTTATGTATATATTTTTCTTCTAAGAGGTAGGCTTTCTGCTTGTCTTAAAATGTTCTTTTGTAGCTTTAGACAAACTCTAGTTGTCTAAATCATCAAGTCTATAACTTTCAATAAAGTTGATAAACTAGGGAAAAATAACATTTCTCTTAGTGCAAAAACAATACATGTTTATTTTAGAAAATTTAGAAAGTTTTTCTAAAAATTTAGTTAAAGACACCTATAATTTTAGCACTGTTAGCACCTGACTGGTATATCCTTGCAGACCTTTGTGCGTAATTTGTGTGTTACATGTTCATTTAACAGGTAGGATCATTTTGTACATCCTGTTTTGTAACTTTTCCCATTCAATATAATGAGGACATTTTCCTCAGTTAATACATACTCATTGTGATGAAATTTGATACTAGAAATGATTTTTTATTTTCAAATAGAAAATTATGAGTCCCACTTTGTATGTGACCCAGTAATTATAAAAGCAGCCATTAAGAACTAAGAATTCATCATATACAAACATTGAGGATCCACTACTATATCCTCGCACATGGCTAAAAACTTTATAAACTGCCAAAAGAATTACTATATTATGATACTTAATATGTAGGTATTTCCCTGATGTGTAAGGAAAATAGGGGGAAATATGGATATTTTAGACTAAGGCTAATTTTATAACTTGTGCATTTGTTTTTATTTGAACAATAATGGAAAGGTAATAAAACCAAATTAAAATTTTTTGAACTCATTATGTACATACCTACCCCCCAAATTCATGTGTGAGCCCTTTTAGTAGTTATTGAAAACTTTAGTATTAATTATTGCATAGAACAAAGAACTTAACTAAGCTTACAGATATTTTTCCATACCCTTTGGGGCACTAAGGATTAAGGGAGGTGTCATTGATTTAGTCATGAATTGTGACTGTTTTATTGAGGTCACCTATTCAGATTGTGGTATGTAGTTGTTAGTACTAGTATACCCTAATACACAAATAGGACCTACACATGCATGTCTTTACTTTTGAGGTTTAGTATTTTGAATTATATATTAGATTGTTTGTATTTGACTTACTTGGGAAAAGGAGCAATCTGAATATATTTTGATTTCGAGTGTTTGCAGCTTCTTTATTTTTCTTTCCTAACAGAAGCATTGATGGATTTATCATTAATTATGTGCGGATCTTTGCCTTACTTTCATTTCCTGTTCTCTGTTTCCTTTTGCCTTCAGAAGTAATCAGTATTCTATAAATTCTGAAGGAAGGGGTTATGCTAATATTTCATAGTCAATGAGATAGGGTTTGTGCTCCCAACAGTAGTAAAGTAAAATGAGTTTTTGATGCAAACCTGGCACTTCCTTCCTTTTGTGGTAAAGCAGCAGCTAACAGTGGGTGCTGAAAGTTGTTTCAGTTCACTTGGGGCTCACTTTTTTCTTTTGAGCAATAAAGTTTTTCCTTGAAACACTTGGCTGCTTTTATTAAAATGCTTAGTGAAGTAGTTTATTCCCAAGTGATCTCTCTAATTATTGTTAGTACTGTGTCTTTTTGTGGGTCTCCTGAGTAGAATAATACTCAGGAGAAACAAAGAATGTCAAAAATGTGGTTTTAATGACTAGATCATTTAGAACTAAAATAGACACAGTTTAACGAAATGAAGCAGCATTTACCTCAAATGTTTTACTTTATGCTTCTGATTTCAGAGTGATCATTTAGGATCAGGAAGTCATTTCAGTAACCGTAAGTATAAAAGTATGGATTATCATTACAGTCCCCACCTAGTTCAAGCAAAGAAGGATATTTATTCTGATTTGTCTAAATGTGATATTCCTACTGCTAAACTTTATCCAGCTACTTGTGTGTTATATATACCTCAAAAGATGAAACTAGGAAGAGATTAAAGTGACTACCATAGCTTCTAACAAAATCTAAAAGAATAAATATTACTCTTGGTTGGTTATAAGATATGTATTCTATAAATAATCACATAGCCTAGTTAGTCTAACAGTCTTACCTATTCCTAAAAACCAGCTTAGAATCTATTTTTCATTAGGCTGTAGTTACTTCCTTTATGTATATAGAAATGATAAGGAAAATGTATGATGGGTATTTTAGAACAGAGATAATTTTGTGTTGTACTTCCTGCGTCTCTTTTGTTTAAATAATGAAGGAGAAGAAATAACATCACATTAATACTTAGTCTACTCTGGTATGGATATTTAAGTTGAGAAGTCATTTATTTGGATTTATTTAGGAAAAGAAGATACGCTTCTTAAACAAGGTCAGATGTATGTGACAGACTCACAGGTAACACTTTTTTTTTTTATAATTTTAAAATATATTTAAAGAAAATATTTGCACCTTTATAAAAAGAAGAAAGCAGCATTGTATATTTATTAAGTATATGTACATTGAGTAAGATTTCATTATCAAAGAAAAGTTGAAAAGTTGGTGCTGCCTTCTTGAATTTAATAAATGCAAATAGTGCTGTTTCTGGTGCCCTCTAGAGTGTTTTTGATGGTAGTGGCTGTAATAAGGACATTTGACTTACAATTTCATTGTCTTTGAATAATAAGCCTCCATTTATTAACCCATTCATTAATAGTAATCAGTTAACTCTTCATATATGCCCTATAAAGTAGAAGACAGATATGAATAATTCAGAAGTGATTTCTTTTGGCTTTGAAATATATTTTCCCTTATAACTAAATAGTTGTTTTATGTTTTGGAAATTCACCTCAAAATAAAGCTTTCAGAGGGAAAATGTTGCCTGATTTTCTTACCTATGTATCTGTTCCTCGGGTTTACTTTTCAGTAGATAGAAGGTTTGCATTTCTAGCACCTTCTGTGCTAGATTGCAGAACTGACAAATATTTGGACTTCTGAAGGATTGATTTTCTTACGTCCCTTCATCTGTAGGCAGAAAAAATTAGCCTCCATGATGCCTAAGATAGAAAATTCTAAGATTGTAAGTTGAAAGAATAGTTATCAACTGATAGTTTCTAAAAAGATTAGATAAATATTTGATTACAATAAAACAATTATGGAAGTTGTATAAGTAATTTCTTGGTAAATTGTAGTAGTCTTAGCCTAAAGAGTTGGTAAGTTGAAAAGATAATTTAGAAACAAACTGAGGCTTGGAAATTATTACATTTTGTCAATTTTCTTTCTCTTGATCTAGGGGAAAGCAGTTCATATTTAACTGAATAACAGTAAAATCTGCCTCTTAAAATAATGGGATGTTTTCATAGAATGCAGCTTTTCTTCTTCTTCTTCTTCTTCTTCTTCTTCTTCTTCTTCTTCTTCTTCTTCTTCTTCTTCTTCTTCTTCTTCTTCTTCTCCTTCTTCTTCTTCTTCTTCTTCTTCTTTTTTTTTTTTGAGATGGAGTCTCATTCTGTTGCCCTGGGGTGGAATGATTTGGGTCATTCATAGCTCACAGCAATCTCAAACTCTTGGGCTCAAGCAATCC
>CAUYON010155180.1:0-11635 GCA_963573935.1 Arctocebus calabarensis | reverse complement strand
GGCTCAGGTGTACGTGACTGGCGCCTTAGCCCGTTGAGCCACAGGCACCGAGCCTAGTTTTCCTATTTTTAGTAGAGATGGGATCTTGCTTTTTCTTTGGCAGATCTCAAACTCCTGAGCTCAAGCAATCTACCTGTTTCAGCCTCCCAAAATGCTAGGATTATAGGCATGAGCTGTCATGCAGGTTGCAATGGCTTTCTTAACTGTGCAAACAGATCTCAGAGGAGGCTGACTCTACTTCTGATCCCAGCCCATCGGAGGGGGGGGCAGTCTAAGGGGCAGCATCAAGCCACTGGAGAGGAGTCCAGTAGAAAAAGGCAGAGTTCTGGCCTGTGCTGTATAGGTGTGACGTTTTGAGTTCCAGTCATACCAGCTGACCATATGACAGTACCCAAAGGTGAGATTTGGTAATTCAGCTCCCAACTCTAAGCCAAAGGGGACCCAACTGGCTGTTTTCTCCCAAGGACTGGAAATCAACTTCAGGGCAGGGAAGAAAGCACCTTGGACTCTACTTTGATTAGTGGAGAAATACTATGACCCAAACATCCTCATTAAATGATGGTTTATGGAATCCAGCCCAATTTCAGGATTTGAACAATCACGTCAAAAGGGGTAGGACCACACTCTGGTGTCGTCAGGTACCAGGAACGGGGGAGTGTGCCCGGGACTCCCAGAGCCTGTAATTCCTTCTATGTGGGCACATCTCATTAGAAGACCAAGGCTTATGCCATCTGATTAATTCTCTCATGGAAAACAGAATTCTGATATCTCTTCTCATTCCTTCCTCTCTTTGATATAAGCATATATTCATGTGTGTTCAAGGCACTGTCTAGACAAAGAAATTTCTGTTTTATGATTGGGTGTGTGTGTGACAGGTGGGGATTAGATTTTGGTCACTGCCTAATACTTTCTAAAACATGACAGTGGAATGCACTGATTAAAAACACAGGTTTGGGGGTGAGAAGACCTAAATTTAATTTTAGTTCTGCATTTGTGAGCTGGGAGACCCCGGGGAAAGTTATCTAACTTCTCTAACCCTTTGTTGTCTCATTTATAAAATGAGCGTAATGCTAATAATCCCTATACTTATTTGCTATGACTTTTATGAAGATGAAGTGAAGGAAACCTAAGCATATACAAACGCCGGCACAGTTTCGATGCCCAGTGATACTTGTAATCCGTGCTGCTGCTGGTGGGCTGTAGAATATGGCACTGGCAACATGATACCAGTGCAGAAATTTCTGGATGATAGTGATCCATGGCGGCCCAATTATGAGGGACATGGAGAACGATGACTGTGTTTTTGATAATAAATTAATCATGCTTTGTTATTTTCTGTTTGCTGGAAGAATAAAATTGTTTTTCTATGTAGAAGTATTGACAATGTTTTTCTGCCAAGACTGCTATTTTCAGCGTATGGGATCCAAAGCGCTATTGGCTTTCCTGAAGTGAGATAATGGATGGAAAGAAAACTCTTAATATAATGTCTGGAGTGTGGTGGGTGCCTAAAACTGTGTGATAGCAGTTGAAGAAGCACCCAGCATGTAGTAAGAGGCAGTGTGGTTCTGTGCTGAGCACTGTTCCCCCGTGACTTTTCAGTCTCCTAGCAACCCAGTGCATTGGAATTTTAAGGAGGTAATGTGTTCAGGGGTGGAGCCTGGGCTGGAACTCAAGTAAGGCTCAAAACAATTAACCCTAAGAGTATTTAATGCTTATTAAATGTAGCATATAAATGTCTTAACACAATAACTAAGAAAATGCCATGAAGGCTATGTTAACCAGTTTGATGAAAATATTTCAAATTGTATATAAAACCAGCACAGTGTACCCCATGATTGAATTAATGTACACAGCTAGGATTTAGTAAAAAAATAAATAAATAAAAGAAAGAAAAAAAAGGTATTTAATGCCTAAAAAATATTATATACAAAAAAGGAAGAAATTGTAGGACTCATAAAGGAAAGTAAAAGAAGGAAAAGGAATCTAACTGTTTCTCTTTTTTCCCAGCTTGTAAATGCACTGAAAACAGTATCTAGGTTTGAAGTCCAGATTGTTGATTACAAGTATAAGTAAGTAATAACGCTTGGTGCAGACGCTGTCGATTTTTGTTGGATGAGTTCATGGGGGACGGAATGCATTTTTCCAGTGGGAGCTGGCGGCACTTGTAGACCCAGAAGAGACAAGCAGACATCATCAATGGATCAAGCGGACAGAAGTGGGCCCTGGGCACGGGGAAGTTGCCGCAGCTGTGTGGGGCCTGATGTTGTGACACTATCTTATTTTTCATAAGAAGTGATGAATCCAGATTTTCATTTAAAATTTCTGATGTTTGGCTCAGCACCTGTAGCTTAGCAGCTAGGGCCCCAGCCACACATACTGAAGCTGGCAGGTTTGAATCCAGCCTGGGCCTGCAAACAATAATGACAACTACAACCAAAAATAAAATAGCTGGGCATTGTGGCGTGCGCCTGTAGACCCAGATGCTTGGGAGGCTGAGGCAAGAGAATCACTTAGGCCCAAGAGTTTGAGGTTGCTGTGAGGTGTGACGCCATGGCACTCTGCCGAGGGTGACATGGTGAGACTCTGTCTCCAAAAAAAAAAAAAAATGTTTTTAAATTGGCAACTAGTTTTTAATTTTAAAAAATGTTACAGGCCCTAGTGCTCTGCTACTGACAGGTTTCAACTTCTAACCTAAAATTATTTCTATAGGAATAATTTCAGGGTCATAGAATAACATGAGATTTTAGAAAACCTTATCAAATATTTGTATTTCTTTAAAAATTATGATATAACTAAAAGGCTAAGAAAAACAGAATATATCCATCATCTACTACCTAGGTAATTCCTATTTCTGGAATTACATATTCTTGGTAAAAGTAGTACATGGTTTTTATATAAAAGTCAAACAGTGTAGAAAATATCTAAAGGAAAAGGGAAAACATTTATCCATACCCTCACTCACTTACACTCACAGTTGTGTTTTCAAATTATTTTTTATTTTTTATTTTTTATTTTTTTAGTTTTTGGCCGGGGCTGGGTTTGAACCCCCCACCTCTGGCATATGGGGCTGGCACCCTATTCCTTTGAGCCACAGGTGCCACCCATCACAATTGTGTTTTCTAATTTTAACACTATTGGCTGGGAGCAATGGCTCCCACCTGTAACCCTTACACTCTGGGAGGTCAAGGCAGGTGGATAGCCTGAGCTCACGAGTTCATGACGAGCCTGAGCCAGAGCTAGAGCCAGACCCCAGTCTCTAAAAATAGCTGGCCCTTGTGGTGGGCACCTGTAGTCTCAGCTACTTGGGAGGCTGAGGCAAGAGGATTGCTTGAGTCCAGGAGTTTTAGGTTGCTGTGACGCCATGGCACTCTACTGAGGGCAACAAAATGAGACTCCATCTCAAAAAAATGAAAATGAAAATAAATAAATAAATAAATAAAATAAATTCAACGCTTTCCATAGTTTCTATTTTTTGTAGAAAGGTATTCATATCCCAGCACATGGGTTTTCAGTATAGATACACTTATTGCAGAGAACGTAACCTTAGCAACTTTGTACCTCATTCATCAGACATTAGTTCACTTATATGAGGAATCTACCAGGGACTTAAAATGAACTGGTCACCAGGTTTGGCAGTAGAGTCCAATTGTGGAGGATGGTGGGGCTCTTGTCTCGGGGACCTCCACAATGAATGCAGAATGCAGATAAATGACCATTGTGAGAACAGCTACCATTTGTTGAGACTTGCTGTTATGTTTTACTTGCTTTAGCTCATCTCACACTTTCAACAGTCCTCTGAGATTGGCCAAGCTATTCCTGTTTTACAAATCATACTCAGCTGTGCTAACCACCCTCACTGCCACAGGAAGAGTGTGAGCCAAAGTTGGGCCTGGCATCAGCCTGAAGGAAATAGGAAAGGCACCCTGAGGCCATATCACTGACTGGCTTTTAAGGATATGCAGGACTAAGCAAGAATGACATAAATTTGTGCCTGGCCAATTTGAGGATAACATTAGTAACACATTAACATGGGGACTTGTGAGTATAACACACAGGTGGTTCAACAAATGGCAACTCCAGGGGCATGTTCCCTGGGGAGAATGGCCGTCTTTCTCTCTGCATAAGGTTACATTCCTGGAGAAACTAAGGCATAGTTCCTGGTGACACACACATACTCAGCCATTTTCTTCCTTTGAAGGGATTCACAGTCTCTGCTTAGATCCAAAATAATCTCGATCACTTTCTTTTTTTTACTGTGAGTAAAGTAGAGCTGAGAGATCTCATTCCTTTCTGTCTGTTTACTTATTTTTGAGACAGAGTCTCACTTTGTCACCCCGGCTAGAGTGCCATGGCGTCATAACTCACACCAACCTCAAACTCTTGGGCTCAGGCAGTCCTCTTGCCTTAGCCTCCCAGGTAGCTGGGACTATAAGCGCCCACCATAATCCGCACTGTTTTTAGAGAGGGGGTCTCACTCTAGCTCAGGTTGATCTCAAACTCCTGAGCTCAAGCTGTCTACCCACCTTGACCCCCAGAGTGCTAGGATTACAGATGTGAGCCGCTGTACCTGGCCTCCCATTCTGTTTATTCAGAGAGTGTCACGATTATGCCAGCATTTCCTCCTGGCCTCACTTCAGTTAACTGTTTTGGGACTGATTTTCGGTGAGAGCTTACACATCTGTCAGTGTCTCAGATTTAAAGAACACTTGTACAGTTCTAACTCTCATACTAACAATTGTGTATTATTCTGTTTCAAAGGTAGAGTAATGTGTCCTGGGATCATTTTAGTACTCAGATGGCCTGGAACAACTGAAATCACACAGGGGAAATTTATTTCCTTTTTAAAAAAAATCCTTTTATTATGTTAAGGAAGCAGTTTTTACTTTGCTAGTATGTCAAAACATCTCAGTAACACTTTTTCATGAAGAGAGAGCAGGACTCAGGCTCAGAGCTTTGTCTTGCAGTATCTATCTAGATTTGAATACTTTTTAGTTTGATTGTATTATCTATTTTTACAGTTTTATTGATATCGTGTAATACTGGTTTCCATTTAAGACAATTTACGTTTCCTTTTAAAAAAAAGTACTTAAGCTTAAAATGATTGGTGAGCTTATTTAGAAAAACATGTTATATTATTAAGAAAATAAATCATGAATTACAATTACTAGAATGTGCTCAAAATTAACAACAAGGTATAAAGTGGGATTGTGATTTAAAGCAGGGAATACTTGTATTTAGTGTTGGTACCTTGAAGCACGAGCTAACTCAACCTAATACTGATTTCCCATCTGTCCTGTGTTGTTCTATGTTTATGTTCACAGAGAACTTGGCTTTCTAGATCAACTAAGGATCACACACAACACAGACATATTTATTGGAATGCATGGAGCTGGTCTTACCCACTTACTTTTCCTTCCGGACTGGGCTGCTGTATTTGAACTGTAAGTGTTTGGGGGCAGTTTTACCCTAAGGAAGCTAACTGTGCTTTTTATGCATGCTAAGACTTTTTCTGGGCATCAAAAAAAGGGCTTAATATAAGAGAAGTCATATCACATAGGCATTTGGAAAGAAGAAAAACCTACAGCTAAAAATGTAAAGCCTGCAGCCTGCCTTTGTGCTTAGGAAGCAACCTACCTCTTCCTCTTAGCATCCCGGTGTGATACAGATGATATAAATCTTTGGTTTCCCTAGTCTGAGTTCATTCTCAAGTACCTCTCAAACTGTCAGCATCTCCCTGCAATAAGTATAACTATTGTGTTAAAAGAGAACCTGTTTGTGTTGTACAAAGTTGCAAAAATACAAGCTACACTTCACCTCATGGTCACTGATCGCATACACCTGTAGGTGTAAATGATCTGCCCAGCGCACACCTCTAACTTGGTAGTTGGTTATAGAGATGTGGCCTTCCCTCCCTTAATAATTTTACTCCTTTTTTTGAGACAGAATCTCAAGTTGTCATCCTTGGTAGAGTACTATGGCATCACAGCTCCCAGCAACCTCCAACTCTTGGGCTTAAGTGATTCCTTTGCCTCAGCCTCCCAAGTAGCTGGGACTGCAGGCACCCACCACAATGCCCAGCTATTTTTTGTTGTAGTTGTCATTGTTGTTCAGTAGGCTGGGCTGGGTTCTGACCCACCAGCCTTGGTGTATGTGGCCAGTGCCCTAACCACTGTACACAGGCACTGACCCCATAATTTTACTCTTGACAACATGCCCCATTTTAGTGGATTTTTTTGTTTATTTTTTGAGACATGGTCATGTTCTGTCATTCCATCTGGACTATAGCAGCATCAGCCTAGCTCACAGCAACCTTAAAGTTATGGGCTCAAGCGATCCTCCTGCCTCAGCCTCCCAAGTAGCTGGACTATGGGAACGCACCACCATGCCCAGCTAATTTTTCTACTTATGATAGAGAGGGGGGGTCTTGCGACATTGCCCAGGCTGATCTCAAGTTCCTAACCTTAAGTGATCCTCTTACTTCAGCCTCCTAAAGTGCTAGGATTACTGGTGTGAGCCATCACATCCAACCTCCCATTTTAGTCCTTGACCCACTAATAACAATTCCTATTACCTGATTTTTCTTCTTTGTGTCTAAATATCTAAATATCTATGGTTTCATTTTAACAATAATTTGACTCAGTATTTAAATAGGAGGCTATTTAGGAAAAAAGTTGTCATGACCTGGAAATACATTTGAAAAATATATACAGTATATGTTAGAGAAATAGCCAGATAAGTGTGGATACTGTCTCCATTCATTTCTCTTGGAGTGGGAGAAAAGAAGGATAAAAGGTAGGAAGGAGAAAGGGAGAATAATGAAACTAAGAAACCTCAGACCTCAGAGTCCAATAGACCTGGGTTCAGTTTTGCTTCCTTCACTAACTAGGTATATGACCTTGGAAGTATCACTACCCCAGTCCACTTCCATATGTGTAAAGACAAGGTATTATGAGATAGCCAGTAGACCCTGTTGAATAAAGTTAATCCCCTTCATTCCTTGATCCTTTTCTGTTTTTAAAAAGTTATGATAATTTATTTCAGAGAATATTTTTAAATTCTCTTTCTCAGTATTGTTTACTGCGTATACAACCTTTTGCAAGCATACATTTGGGAGGTGCCATTTTTCCCCCAGACAATTGTTGATTAGGCAGAAACCCTGGACAAAGCCTCATGTTGTGCCACCCTTGTGTCCTTAGGTACAACTGTGAAGATGAACGCTGTTACCTGGACTTGGCCAGGCTGCGAGGCATCTACTACACCACTTGGCGAAGGAAGAACAAAGTCTTCCCTCAGGATAAGGTACATTTCAACTGTAAAACTCACCTTGCTTCATTTTTAATTGGTTTGAAGTGTCTAATTATTAATATGAAAAGCAAGCATTGAACTTCAAAGATAAGTTATATTTTATATTTCCAAATCAGAGAAAAAGGGAAATTAAGCACACTATATCTTTAATGTTGTTAAGATAACTTTGTGAAAAATTAGGGCCTAGGAAGATCTATGGAATTGTATATAGCAGGAATCAACAGACGATAGCCTGGTGGGGCAAGTCCAGCCCACCCCCTGCTCTTATGAACAAAGACCAGCCATGGTGATCTGTGAATGTGTTGTTTGATGCTACTCGTGCACTCCAGTGACAGCTGAGGAACTGTGATCAAGATGTCAGAGTTAGCAGAGCTGAAAATATTTATTATGGGGCCCTTAACAGAAAAAGTTTGCTGACCTCTGATGTAAAGCATAAATTAGTTGCCTTAGTCAAAGTAGAATCACTTTCCTTCTGTAGAGCAGACCTGCCCTCGGTGAGTTATGATTTGTGTGTTGGTTTGTTTGTGCAGGGTCACCATCCAACTCTGGGGGAGCACCCGAAGTTTACCAACTACTCTTTCGATGTAGAAGAATTTATGTACCTTGTCCTTCAGGCTGCAGACCACGTGTTGCAACACCCAAAGTGGCCATTTAAGAAGGAACGTGATGAGCTATAAGTGTCTTGAATCTGTTCGCAAAAATAGTGTTTAAACATGCTTAAATCAGTAAAACAACCTGTTATTTCCTAGTCCCAAATGACCTTATCTATGCCAAAACATACCTTCAATATACTGTTCTGTGTTTTATAGTATTGAAGTATTTTATGTGATTTTTGCTTTATTGCTATTGACAAATAGCAATAATAAGTTTGCACTGAAAGCTTTACTTTTTATAGTTCAAAAATTTGGCACAGGCTAACTGATGTAATTAAGCTTTCTTTTTTAGGCCTGCCAAAGTTTTCAACTTTCTCAACTTTCCAATGTGTAAATGTTTCTGCAGCATATTATGTGATTGTAATTCTAGAATGTTCCAACTTGTTTATGATATACTTGTGTAAACTTACAACTGTTTTTTATTTGCCATAATTTGCTTATAACACTTTTTACAGTAGGAAAGGAAAACAGGCACGACATCCATCCGGTTGTGATGCTCAGTGCCAAGCACAGGACTGTGTTATGTCAGAGTTTAGTCAGTTCCAGGTTTTATGCATCAAGAACCGGAAGAAATCATTCTACTATATGAATTTATATTAATATATTTCATATTCAAATCATGTTTTCCCAAAATCTAACAACCACATATGATAAAAGCAAATCAGAACATGCTGTAGAATTGCTTTGAATATTCTAGCTGGTTTCCCCGGAATCCCTTCTTAGCCATGGAGCGCATGCTGAATTTCTGCATGAAACAGTGATTTCCACCATGTAACCGCATATTCCTACATGTGTGCCTCTACCTCTTTCAGCATGAAAGTATTCTAGTTTTTGATTTCGCAGACTTCAAATTAGTCTCATGAGGAGAATTTTTCTCCCTAAAACGGTAAGACAGAAAAATTCTAAAAAGACATGAATTATCCAACCAAAAATTTAAAAAGCCATATATGAAACAGCATTGATTAAAAACAATATCTGGCATATAGTCCTGCTCTTTGAAGGGGATCCATTCCTTACTGTTCATGAACTTTCCATTTAAGCAGTCAGAAACCCTGGATTTATTTTACTGCAGAATGTGAAGTTTACATTTTATTAACACTTGAGTAGTCTAATTTAGAGACTAGTTCTATTTTTTTTTTTAAAGGAAGGCGTTATCAAATTACAGCAGAGCTAAAGAATTTTTTGTTTCTTTTTTTGACATTTTTAATGTTGTGAAAAATGGAGAAGTGGCCGGCAAAACAACATGTTTATATCTGGACTCTTACAGGAAAAGTTTTTTGACCTCTGCTTTAAAGGATTGTGAACAGTCTGCTAGAATTTAGGAATATTTATTAAAATAGCTATAAAGCAAAAAGTGAATCACTGTGGGAACAGCTTTGATTTGGCTCTTAAAATTGTATAAACAGAATTACAACATACTCTGAATTTTTAAATGACAGGTATTACTATTCTTTGCGCAAAATGCTGAGTAAACACTGGGAAAATATTTGACAGGAAAGGAATTATAAAGGCTGTGTTGCACTTTGAGTCAGCAAAGTACAAACATCTGAAAGAAATTATCTGCAAAAAAGTTTCAATGTGTATCTTCTTACCTCATTTTAAGGAGTATATAGAAATGTGATTGTGTAGATTAGTGAGGCTTTCAGAAATTGAGAACAATTCATAATAAAATGGTTATATTTGAATATTTTGCATTTAAAAAGAATATATTTTATATAAACAAAACAGTACATTTGACATTTTAATTATGGAATTCACTTTTATCAGATTTTTTGTCAGAGTAAAAGAATGTTTTCAAATTATTATAAAGTTTAAAATATAAGACTGCTCTTTTTATTAAGTCTTTAAAAGGGATGCATTTCATTATACATTTTGGGTATGGCTTTGGAATAAATCTTTATATTTCATGTGAGTATCAGAATCATTTGTAAGGTTTTCTGCATCTGAATATTATATGCTTACTTTTTGTGACAACCTGGTAGGTCTCACAAAACTAAGTAGCTTGCTGATGAAGAATTCGGTTTAAGCAAAACGTTTATTTAGCAGTTATTCTATGATACTTTCACCAGTAATACATTCTATAATCCTTACCACAATAACATAAGAATTATGGTTCTTGTTTTTCATGTGACTCAGATGCTATATAAAGGAGTTTCCTAAAAATCACAGGCCTCCAATTCCACGTTCAGTTTCCCAGTCATTCATTCACTTACTCATTCAATAAATATTGAGTAACAACTATGTTCCAGGTACTATTCTAAGTTCTGGGCATACAGCAACAAAAAGAACAGACAAAAGGCCACGCCCTCCTGGAGCTTACACTGCGGGGGCGGAGGCGGAGGCGGACAGTGAACAGGTAAGTAAAATACATTGCGTGCCAGATGCACACATGCCACGGAGAAAACTAGAGTAGTGCAGAGGGAAGGAGAGTCTGGGATGAGGTGGAGTGCGGCACACTCAAGGAGCAGGTCAGGGAAGTCCTCACTGAATCAAGCCTGCAAGGAAATGAGAGAGGGAGTCACGGGGATGGCCCGGCAGAGGGCAATCCAGGAAGACAATAGCTCGTGCAAAGGCCCCGACGCAGGAGCATGCCTGGTGTGTTTCAAGAAACAGCAAGGAAACTAGTGCAGCAGGTGTGATCAAGGGTCAGAGGAGAAGGAGGTGAAATCAGAGGGAGAAGAGGATGGGTGCGGTGGCAAGGCTCTTGATCTTTCCTTTTGATGAGATAGGAGCCCTTGAAGGGAACAAAGGAACAGGATCCTTACTCTGGGAATAGACTATAGGGGATATCTTAGGTCAAGCTCTCTGGAACACAGACTCTAGGATGGAGATTGGTATGCAGGTGGTTTGGGGGGGATTGTTCTCATGATCAACACCTGTAAGGAAGTAAGGGGCCAGGCTTGGGCAGAGGGAGACGCTGAGGGGAAGAGATTAGATAGAGAGGCCTCAGTGGGAGGCTGTGGTGCTGGGGAGGTCCTTCAGCGAGGTCCCAAAATAAGGCAAGAGATGCTTATATCAACAAGTCTTTAAATAAGGGCCTTCCCATAGAGGGGTATAACCTTGAGCAAGGCAATGCCTTCAGCTGAGGGCGATTCCTGGAGAGAAGCTCAGCTGTGACCCACCAGTAGCCATTTGCAGCCATTTGAGGACTGTGGGCCTCAGTCTCTGGAGAGCTGGGTGGCACAGTGCTGTGTCCACGGTGCGCGTGGGTGGTGCCTGTGTGCCTCAGTCTCAGGGGAGAGCTGGGTGGCACAGTGCTGTGTCCACGGTGCGCATGGGTGATGCCATTTCACTTGTTCCACTCTCCCTTCTTCTTCCCAGCTACTAGAAGTTATAGGCAAAGTCTCTTTTAGATTCAGACTTGATTTTTTTTTTTAAGAATACTTACAGATGATATTGTGAACTTCAGATGGTACCAGGGAAGGGGAAGGGCTGGCACACTTTCTCTGTAAAGGGCCAGTATTTCAGGCCCTTTGGGCCGTATGTGGTCTCTGTCGTATATTATCTATGTATAATTTTTGCTCCTTCTTCATCTTTTTTTTTTTTTGAGACAGAGCCTCAAGCTGTCACCCTGGATAGAGTGCTGTGGCATCACAGCTCACAGCAACCTCCAATTCCTGGGCTCCAGCGAGTCTCCTGCCTCTGCCTCCCAAGTAGCTGGGACTACAGGCACCCGC
>CAUYON010155178.1:0-30303 GCA_963573935.1 Arctocebus calabarensis | reverse complement strand
CCCTTGAATCTAGAATGCCCGATTTTGACAAAATACCTGGCAGACATAATATTCTTGTGATAAACAGCAGTCCCCTTAAAGAACCCAGGGTTTTCTCTGCTTGTTTTAGCTATAGTCCCCTGCATGCTCCCCCTGGTTAATTTCAAAGGCAGGTTTCAGAATAGAACAGGGAAGTTCTCAGCTTGTTTTAGCTTTAGTCCCCTGCATGCTCCCCGTGGTTAATTTCAAAGGCAGGTTTTAGAATAGAACAGGGAAGTTCCCAGAGTCCAGCTCCCTAGTAAGAGAAACAAAATGATGAGAAACTTACCCCACCATCCCCTCTCCCAGCAATGGGCAAACAATGGAGAAAACATTACCTGTACGAAGTTCCCAGGTCACTGTATTTCCAAAACTATTTCTACGCCAACAATGTTTCTGTGCCAACTGTGTTTCTGTGCCAACTGTGTTTCTGTGCCAATGATTACCATGTATGCCACGTAGTAGCCACACTGTAGCCCCCTGACGGTAACCCTGCCCTCCAGCTAACAACTACATCTTGCTTTTGTTTTTGCTTGCTTGCGTGGCAACGAAAAGGGTATAAAAGGCTACCTGCTTCTTTGTCCGGGGCTGTCTGCCTTGTTAGCAGTGGCCCCCTGCACAGGAGTGAATAAAATCACCTCTGATTTGTATCCAAAGTGGGGGTCCATATTTTTCTTATGGGTGGCTTTAGTTACAACATTCTAAGATTTCTGAGCCCAAACATTAATAAGTTTCCATTTTTCAGTTCTTAGTACCAGGATGACCTGAGTCATCCTGTAAAATTATAAAATGTTTAGCTATTCTGCAAGATAGGCCACCCAGAGACTAAGACACATTTAGTATTTAGACATCTCATTCCTAACAGAGAAATGCAGCCCCAAGAATGACATAGGAAGATTCTGAGGAAAAATAATAATTTAAAAATACCCATTTTAGCACATTCCAGAATGGGAAGGTGTATAAAAATAAACTAGTTATTGTTATTGTTTTGTCATTTGATTTTGATGTGGTTTAAAATGCAGCAACAGATAACTAAATTATAAGTTGACAGATATTTGGAAGTGGGATACTGCCATAATAAAATCCTATAACATGTGGCACTGGTCTGGGAAGTTGTTAGTGGAAACAGATCTACAGTCAGTTAAGGAGTTTTAGTGGAGTTTTAAGGAAAGTGAGGGTACTGCTATTGCATGCACCAGGAAAAACTATAGAAAAGGGATGTACAAGTTATATTCTAGCAAAAAGTTAGCAAAAGTGTAGCCAGCGATAACATGGAATATCAAAAGTATACACTAAGAACTTGCAGATCTGGCTAAGTGTTTCATACAAAATGTTGTAAGTGCCAGATGTTTTATTTTAGATGCTCATAACAAAGTATACGTGAAACAAAATGTGATATATCAGAAACTAGTCCAATTTTAAGCAGAATTTTGTGAACATATAAAAGAGCTAATATGTGATGAGATCAAAGATGAAATTGTTTTTGTTCCCCAGTTTCCTCCAACAAATAACAATCATAGTTTTTAAAAAAAATCTCATTGCAAAGATCTGATATAAAATCCTTTGTTAAAATGTCCAAAAGGTTTAAAGAGATACCTTATGGAATCTTTTATCTACACAAATGGGCCTCTGTGAAACCTGAGGAACATCTCAATGACTCACCTTTGACACAAGACAAAGAATTTTAAGAAATTTTTCCCACAGCACCCAGCATTGTAGCAGAAAGAGACTTATACTCAAAGATATTTGTGGGGATAAATTATGTTAAATGGAGTGAATTTCTAATGTGACACATGGGAAACCCACACATTTTAAGTGAACTTATATGTTTATGGGCTGAGATATACAGACATTTTAAAATTAAAAAGTTGCCTTTTTACCTTCAAGTTCCTTCAGGCAGGTAGCATGCTGAGAAAGCTTTTCAGTTGCACATAAATGCCTTCATACTAAGTGAGCAGAGTGAAGAGCACAACAGAAACAACCCCAGGGAACAGAATTGTTCTAATCAAGGAACTCAGAAAATTTGCCTGGCTGAATCATAGAATTGCTATCATCTAGTGATTTCTACGTCCCTTTTGCCCTTCTGCCCTTCTCTCTTCCACTTATATGCCTCAAGGTCATCTTGATCTTTGTTTCCCCCTTATTGGATGTAGTTTGTGTTTGGGTTGAGAAGCTATGTCAAAGGAGCTGCACCGAACGAAGCTACCAGCCCTGAGAAATATCACACATAAATTGATATGACTTAGCCCAAGCCAATGCTATGAAGGATTGATTCGAATATTTATGGCCAGAGTGAAGACAGTGGTAGACTGCATTTTCCATGGTAGCTATAAGAATATCTCTTATCCCCCAAGCTTTTATGCAATAGGACATTAGTACTTCACCACTGGAATAATTAAGCACAGAAATGATTCAAAATTAAGAAGATATATATATATATATATATATATATATATATATACATACACACACACACATATAATGGTTATTGTCTATCTATCTCTATCTATCTATATAGATATATAATGGTTATTATGGTTTGCATCTCAAATCTTAAATTAAACCATAACCATTTATTTATGGTTTAAAATATATAAGGAAGAAGATAATGTAAAACAATTAACAAATGTGTCTAATATAGCTAAAAAATGACAGTGTTTTAATTAATTTTACAAAATAAATATTTGGAATACATACTTCTTTCAGAGAATAGTTGAATATTATGTATAGTAAATATTTTAAAAGGTAAAGGAATCATGATAGACCATACAATATACAACCTTTTGTTTTATATGTAGAATATTTCTTATTAAGTTTTTATTTTTCCTTTCCTTTATCCTGTGATTCCTACTTGTTTATTTCTATTTTTTTGAGTCACCCTATTTTACTTATGCATTTTCATGTTTTCTATCTTCTTATCTCTAGGTTTTCCAGTGTTCTCATTAAGCTAAAATACAACATAAAATCTGATAAACACAAAACATCAGTTTTATTGCTAAAATTTTAAATTGCATATTAAATATTATAAATGAAATATTAGCCTTAAGATAACCAAATTTTTGGTGACACTCATACCTCAGTGGGTAGGGCATCAGCCACATACACCCAGGCTGGAGGGATCGAACACTGCCCAGGCCAGCTAAAATAACAATGACAACTGCAACAACAATAAAAAAATAGCCAGGCATTGTGGTGAGCACCTGTAGTCCCAGCTACTTGGGAGGCTGAGGCAAGAGAATCGCTTAAGCCCAAGGGTTTGAAGTTACTGTAAGCTGTGACACCATGGCACTATACCAAGGGCAATATAGTGAGACTCTGCTGCAAAAAAAAAAAAAAAAAGATAACCAAATTTTTGCCTGTTATTTTTAATTGAAAAATGCTGCTCTGTCTGAGTTTTCTTTCTAGTATCATAGTCAGTGTCTAAATTCCATAAGGTAATCTTCCATCTTTAGGAGTGATATACTATGCAGTTCAATTTGAAAACATAATTTAGATCTCAAAATCTAAAAAAAGGGAGGTAAGCACTACATGAATTACCTGTACTTAACGTTTAAAAGAAACAGTCTTTCATCAATAAAGCAACCAATTTTTCCAAATATGATAAAATTTAATGTTGGCAACAGGGACATTTATGACAAAAGAAAAAACAACCAATATAACTGTACAGTAAGCAATATTTTTACCTTTCATATTTCTATCTGTGGAGTTTGGCAAAAAGAATGAAAAAGCTGAAGTAATTTACTTTATTGAACTTGTGAACATCTGTGTGTATCAATAAATAGCTATTATCCATATATTCCTAAATAGTTACTGAGTTTTTTCCTTACACAAGGTGGCCATAAAGTTCATGTGCAATTTATTGTGCAATTCAATTGTATCATATTGATGCAATTTATTGCAAATGGACTTTATGGCCACCCCATTTCATGTCTATGTACATGTGTGTATGTGTGTGTATATATATATATAAAAATTGGAGAGAGAGCAAAGGTGTTTTATAAATTAGAAATGATTAACACTAATAAAAGTAAATCTTTAGTATCATTTTCTTTCTTCATTTTATTACCCTAACTGAACTTGAAAATAACTTAAAATAACCTATTTATATTCCCAGAAAGAATTTTCAACAAGAATATATTATAAAAGGAATAGCAAAAACAATTTGCAATTTTTAATTTGATTTTTCACAATTATAAGTTCTTGCTTAGGTCAATATGGAGTTTTAACAGATGAACAGAATGTCTATTGTATCTCTAGGCAGACAAAATAGAGCTGCCTCAGGAAAAAAAAGAATTTATTAAACACATCCCCCAAGACACATGCTGAACTCAGAATTACACAGCATGTATCTAGTCTCAAAAGATTGTGGTTTGCTTTTCAGTCAAATGTTTCCTGCTGCTAGCAAAAACATGTAAACTTTGTTTCATGAAAGGCGTTGATCTGAGAATTACTGTACTACCATGGTTACCTAGTAAAATAGATTACATAATCCGGAAGGTAGCAAGAAAACATTAGGTATGGAAAATAAAATGATCTTCCTGTTAGACAGTCATACATATGTCCCTTATGTTTTCATAGGCATCTGTATAGTTTAGCCTATTATCTCAGAATCATCCTAACTGTGAATGATGTTCCCACAGAGTAATATGTACGTCCCAGCAGTGTAGGAATCATTTCTCTTATCTAATAATCTCTTCCAAATATACCTTTGGTTGTTCTTTGACTTTGTTAAAAGGGGAGACTCACCATGGAGCATTCATTTTGTTTGCAAAATATTTCTTCAGAAGTTGTTTGTCTTTCTACTATTATACTATAGCAGTTCATGACTCCATGAGAAAAGTTATGCTCATATTTAAATGCTAATAAAAATAATTAACCAGGTTTTCAAGTTTAATTACATCTTTTTTTTTTAAAGTAGAAGTTTCTGTGAGCCTTTTACATAGGAAAAAGGATTATTTAAGATGAACTGTACAAGAAAAATAAGCATTATTTAAAATACAAATGACAATTCTTTTTTCACTGTAAATTAGTACAACATTGATGGAAAACAGTATGGAGATTTCTCAAAGAAATAAAAGCAACCCTACCATTTCATCCAGCACTCCCACCACTGGGTATCTACTCAAAGGATAAGAAGTCATTATATTGAAAAGCCACATGCATCCTAATGTTTATTGAGGTACAATTCACAATTGCAAAGATATGGATTCAACCAAAATGCCCATCAACTGATGAGTAGATAAAGAAAATGTGGTATCATATACACCGTGGAATACTACTCAGCCATAAAAGAGATGATATAATGTCTTTTGCAATAACTTGGATGGAATTAGAGACCCATATCCTCAGTGAAGTTACTCAAGAATGGGAAAATAAAGACCACATATTCTCACTTATAAGTAGGAGCTAAAATATGGATATATATGGTCATACAAAGTAGAATAATGGACATTACAAACTAAGAATGGGGAGAGTGGGAGGATTGTAAAAAAAAAAAATTACCTATTTGGTACAATGTATACTATTTTGGTGACAGTATGCTCAACTTCATCACTATGCAATCCATCCATGTAACAAAAACTACTTGTACTTCCTGAATCCATTGAAATAAAAAAAAGTGAAAAAAAGAAATGAGGAAATTGTTTTAAAATTTTACTTGTTTCCGCTACTTCTAAAGTATTAAAGACTATCAAAACAGAAAATAACACATGCAGTAGGACATAGAATTCTGACTACTTGTAACCTGGACCTAAGAAAATTAATTATACAAAACTTGATAGACACATCTTTTACTACATGCACAATTACAATCATTTCACTGTAGTATGGAAGGGACTTACTTATAAGTTAAAAAATGACAATTATTTAACATTATTAATTAAGTTACAAAAACAAAATACGTAACATTAATATAAATGTTCCATTTAAATTCTAATAGAACAGGAAGTGGCAATAGTTTTCTGCCTTATATGTTTTCTAATTTTTTTTAATTTTTTTGGAATAATCTACCATATGAAATCTTCTAATTAATGAAGGTATGCTTTTTCTTTTAAAGTAAGCATTAATACTCCAAGAGCCCATGTCATTATTTCCCTTCTTGTTACTATACTCTTAGAAAGCATGGAATGGCTGTCAGGGAAACACATGAAGTTTCAAAATATTGATAAAGAAAACACATCTTAGTAAGTTATCACTATAATTTTTTTCTTTCTTTTATATTCATGCACACATTCTTCTGATTCTCTTATTTTACATTATCTGTTAAGTTTTCTGTTATTTACTCCATATCTTTGTTGCTTCAGTGGAATTTATTGATACCGAAGCTTAACAAGTTTTAGTGGTGACAACATCTGAACCAGTGTCCCTGGCTGTGAACAGGAAGTAGAAAGGGAAGAGCAGACATCACTCACTCACTAAGTGAATCCAAATTAAAATTCAGTAGGACTTTCTTTTCCTTCCTAAAAACATGGACATGTAATTAATTTAATCTTAAACTTAATATAAAAATTGAGGAACATGGACATGTTAAATTTTTTTAACACTTTACACAAAAATGAGGTTTACTTTTAAAAATACTTTAGCCACTTAAGCAACATTTATGCCTCATGAATATGTTCTCTGCTATTGAGAGGTGGTCAGCCTGGTTTGCTTCAGAAATAAAAACTGGGTCATAATGTGAGAGTTTGCCTAACCCACAATGGACTCACAAGAACTAGTTTGAGCATTTCTTTCTTGAAATTCTTTCATTTGCTAAACATACTCATGAGACATAATATTTCTTAAGTGGCTGAAGTATTTTTAAAGGTAAATGTCATTTTTGTGTAAAGTGTTAAAAATTTTAATGAGAATTCTCTATTCCTCAATTTTTATATCAAGTTTAAGAAAAATCTCCTCGTGAAGATCTGCTTTAGCATTTGAGGAGACTTCTTGTTCTTTATTATATATAATACTGTTGAATGTTGCTCTTATTTAATTATAAAAGCTTTTTAATGTTGAAAGGAAAAATGTATAACTATACAGTTTAGAAAAATAAAAATTCTCACAGCAAAATTTACAGTTAGAAAAATAACCCCCCCAAAAATGAAAAAAATCATAATGGTCTTGAAACTTGACACAAATAAACTGCACATTTGAATCAAAATAAGGAACAAAGAAACAAAAACATAGCTCGGACTATTGATTTATTTTTAACTATTGTTTTATTTAAATAAGATAATACATGGGCTTTTTGCAAAGACAGATGAAAACAGAATGGAGAAATATCCCTCTCTTGATATTTAACAAAATGAAGAAAAACCAATAAAAGTAACACCAGCACCATGAAAGGTGTATACTCAAATTATGAAAGGGATACAACAGAACAGCCAACCTAAAAAAAGTAGCAGACAAAGGTAAGGAAACAAATGATCTCATTTGCGTCACGCCTGCCTTCTCCCATGTGTCCTCAAAAAAGCAGTTCATGAGCAATGATGAGTAAAGAATTCTCATCAATACTTTATAATTTTGAATGAAGCCGATGGAGGGAGTGATTCTTAGACCCTGAGAAAATCAGGTTAAATCGAAGAAAGTGCAAACACCTTATATGATTCAGGGAAACATCAGTCAGAACATATTACTGGAAGTTTCTATTGTTAGCACATGGTACTAAAAAGGACAAAAAACAAGGGAGTATCATATCTTTAAGTGGAATGAGTGTGGTTCAGTGTTCCCTCTCTAACATGGCAATTGATGAAACAATATGAAAAAGCTCAGGCCAAACAGCATTACACTCAGCTACAACTGAGGCTGAGCCCTTCCATAGTTTATCTGTTCATTCTTTTACTCATTCATTCAACCATTCTTCATTGAAAAATCTTTTATGTATCTGGCACTGTTCTAGGGACTGAAGAAACAGTAGTAAACAAATTAGACAAAAATCTCTAGTTTTTTGAAATTTACACATAGAGATAGATATTAAAAATAAACAAACCAATTAAGTCTACAACTTAATTGAATATGATAAATGGTATAAAGGAAATTAAAGGAAAAATGAGAGGGAGAAAAGTCCTACAGGCAAAAGTCTTCTAATTTTTAATCGAATGGTCAGGTAAGGCCTCTGGGAGATGACAAATGATCAAAGATGGGAAGGAAGTGAGGCAGTGAACCATGTGGACAGGTGGAGGTAGAGAATCCAGATAGTGGCTGATGTAAAGGGAGTTCTAAAAAACTGCCAGGTAAAGGACCATTTATATGAAGTGAGATAGGTGGGGGTTAGAAGGAGATAAGATCAAAGGGGGCTGGAGCTAGACGCAGGTACATTGCACAGGCCTCATATCATTTTAAGTGTTTTACCTTTACATGGAATGAGGAATGGAGCCATGGGAAGTTTTGAACACAGGGCACTCCTAATCTAATTTAAAGTTCACTTGAGCCATTCTGACTATGGTCTTGAGACTAGACAATAGAAAAAGCAAGTCTAGAAGCAAGGGGATCAATTAGGAAGATAAAATAATAATTTAGGAAAAAATAATACGGGTAGGTTATAAAAAGAGGCTGAAATTTGGAAAGTAGAATTAATAGGATTTTCTGATTGATTGGATGAAGGTGTGAAAATGAGGAGAAAAGTACATCCACAAAATTACACCCTGAAAACCAAAAGGGTAAGGTAAGTGAGATGAGGAAGAATACAGGAGAAGCAGGTGTCATGGAAAATATAAAAGTTTGGGTTTGGATATGTAAATTTTCAAATATCCATTAGATATCTAAGTTGGGACTTGATATTTAGAGTTTAGTGAAGAGATCCTGACTGAAGATAAAACATGGGGATCTTGTCAACATTGAAATATAATAGCATTGAAAGTAGTCAGCAAGGTTGTGAAAAAAGGAAAGACAGAAGGTAAAAAGAGCACTTCAATTGAATAAGTTAGAGCACTGAATAAGTTAAAAAGATCAGAAGGAACCAGAACCACAAAAGGAAATAGGAAATGGAAGTCAGTATGGTAGGATCGTGTCCTGGTGGTCAAGCCCCAGATTTCCAAGTAGTGGTTCTATTATAAACCTGGAAAATACTTCATGATGAATGGAATAGAAAAATTCAGGAATATAAAACCAAAAAAAATTCTATGACCAAAAAACCTGAATCTAAAGACAGTGTATAACAAAAATTATGGTAATAAGCATTCAGAAATGACACAAATCTAGTCAAATTATTGTGTGTTCACAATAAAGAACACCTTATGCATACTGGCAGAAAAGCAAATCAACATTAAGAAGGAATTATTCAAGCAGGTTTTACATTTTTATCATAGAAACATTCAGTGCCAGATACAGTGAAATTTTGTGTTCAAATTATTGATGGAAAAAAATGTAAGTGAAGATTATAATTCCCCAGCAAGTTGCTTTTCCAATGTAAAGGTAAATGGGAAACATTTACATATATGAGATAACTCAAGAATTGTTTAATACTTACTAAATATAATACTAAAATCCAGACAAACAGATGATTTAAAAGTCAAAAATTTAAAAACTTATTTAAATGAAGTAGCTATAGTAAGTAAAAGAATGGTGGTAAATAAATATTGAATTCATTTAGGGAACCAGGGCAAACCACTTAGAAAAATTAGGATTGCAAGCGAGTCTATAATATAAACCCTGACAAAGAAATAATAGCAACGGAATTATACAGTGGAAGGGAAGGTAAAACATACAACTTTACTTAGATAACAAGCATTAACTACATTCACATTAAATTGAGACTAATGGTTAAAAACCAATTTTTTAATCACTGTTTTCTCATCCCCTGTGCTGTGAATGGTGTGTTCCCTAGTTCATTCTCTCTCTCTCTCTCCCTTCCCCCTCATTTTCTACTGGTGCTCAAAGCCTATATTCAATAATTGATTGAGGACAGAAAGCTTGTGATATTTAATTTTATTATTTTTGATTCATTTATAACCTAAGTAATTATTTATAAGGAGCTATTTCTTATATACTATTTGGTTATCTAGGAGATAGTTCAATTGCAATTGATTACAAATATTTTAATCTTTTCTTTTATTTACCTAGTTTTTAGGATGATTAATGAGATTCCTGAAATGTCATGTTAAAATGGTTTAATCACTGTTAAACTTTCAGAATTTCTACCAGCTGGTTGTTTAAACAGTGATAGCTAAAAATCATCCATTAGGTGGAAACCTACCTAATGGTTTGTACCTTCACATTAATTTGAAATTAAAAAACAAAAAACCATCCTGGAAGTATTTATACCACAGAAATAGTCAAATAGTATGAACAGAACTTACACATATTTAATAGTAAATTAGATTGGTTTACAATGAGGAGATACCATATTTTTAAATAATGCTTACTTTTAAGAAGAGTACTCATTCAAAAACAATATATCTAGTATGCACATTTTAAAAAGGCAAAACTTCTAATTCTGCTTTTTAATACTTTACAACATAAATATCTCCTATTTTAAACAGGCAATAAACAGTTTTTAACATGCTAGTAATACACTGTATGGAAAGAACAGTGTATACAACTGTCCTGAGTTAATGGAATATTTAAATAGTTTCAAAATAGTAATTATTAATACTTTTTTCCTCCTTTCTGGTGAATTCTTTAAACTGTATTCTAGAATTTGGAGTATTTGAGAAAAAAATTAACTTCTTTAAGATTCTTGTTAATGTAATTACAACTATAGTTTATACTCTAGTCAACTGATTCTTGTTTTGACAACAAAATTACACTTCTGCATTTAAATGTAGAACTTTGAGTACAGCTTTATAGAACTTAAGGGCAGGGGCATAATGTGGGAACAAGTAGCACTGAAAAATGAGAACCATTTAAATAATGCCATGGGAAATAATATGAGAAAAATAATATCTGTCATAGTTTTTAAATTTCAAGCTATGTTCCATATAACCAATTATCATATTTAGTAGAAAACAATATTTTTCTTGTTGAACTCTCTGTTCTCTAAAATTTTAACACATGGATGTTCTTTTTATCCATTTGATAAATAGGAAAATAACCACTCAAATCACATACAATGTAGCAGATTATTAATGGAAGCGTTTATATGAAATTTCCTATGTGATTGTTAGAACACACAAAGCAAAATAAATGTGCTTTCTGTTTATTTAAAGGGAAATAAATCCTTTTGCTTCACTAATATTGAAGGTGAAAAGAAAAATCTACCTATGTCCCAGGGACTATTCGATGGCAACTGTGATGTAATATGTTCTGCTTCTTACACTTTTGAAAGGAAGTTATTGTTATCCTCATGTTATAGACAGGGCAATCCCAGCATTCATAGGAATTAGGCTTACTCAAAGTTTTAAAAAATGTTAAAAAGTTGAATTCTGACGCTTGAACACAAAAGGGTAGTCACAAATCACTATTTTGTTCTATTTCATTAGTATATCTTCATTTAGATAATCTGAGTGAGATCTTTGGCCTAAGTATAGCTAATAAAATAAGTACCAAACCAACCAGAAATGAAAGCATTTATTCAACATGAACCCAAAGACATGCAAAGAGCCTAAAGCTTTCATTTTTTATTTTGACTTCTCACACTTTGGGAAAACCTTACAAACATTTTAAATGACTCAACTCTCCCCAAGTAACATTCTTGCCATTTTTATGACTACCTTCAGATGCTCTTTGCTTACTACTACCCCTAAAATGAACATCAGCACACGTGTAATCATCAAGAAACTTAGTTTACCTAAGATGAAAGAAGAAACCTTGTTTACCTAAGATGAAAACAGAAGTTGGTAGTCTTTGACTAAAGACTTCTGAGGATATTGGTTATTGACAAAATAATAGTTAGAAAGAAAGGAAAAATCAAACTAAAAAAAGAAATAGGGGCTCAGATACAAATGTGTACAGAGCATATTTAATTGCTCTGGAGAATGTGAATATCCTAGGCTCTCAATGGCATTGTTTTTGACTGTTGTGCATTGAAATTGTGCACAGATATTGTCCTTATCACAAGTTATCTATGAATGTGGTAATTTCAGCACCTAGTAACAGTTGTGCGTGTTTTGAATAATCCACTGTACATTTATTTTTCCTCTTCCCAAATGTAAAACTTCCCTGACTGTAAATCCACACTACTCCATGATGCAGCCTCAGGGAGGATGCTGTATTCTCAGCAGCCCTAGAGTTATGCAATGGATATTTATTTTTAGTGGATTTATTAATTGCTTATTAATTACTATTTATTATGGTTATTTAGTTGTGCAGTGGATATGTATGCTCACTTCGAAGAGTTTTTTAATAAAATTGACTAGTTACTATTTTTACAAAAATTTTCTTTTTGCTATCATTGTTAACAATTATATATATATAGCAATTATATATATATTAGCAATTATATATATATAAATATATATATATTTTTTTTTTTTTGAGACAGCATCTCAAGCTGTTGTCCTGGGTAGAGTACTGTGGTGTCACAGCTCACAGTAACCTCAAATTCTTGGGCTTAATCGATTCTCTTGCCTCAGCCTCCCAAGTAGTGGTACTATAGGTGCCCGTCACAACTCCCAGCTGTTTTTGTTATTGTTCTTACGGTTGTAATTGTTTTTTAGTTGGCCTGGGCCAGGTTCAAACCTGCCAGCCTCAGTGTATGTGGCTGGTGACCCTATCCACTGAGCTACAGTCACCGCCCAATTGTATATTTTTAAAGGTAGTATGTTCAATGCAGCAAATAAAATATTTTTTAGCAGCTGTTGTGTGTGTGTGTATATATATATATTCTCCTTTATAGAGTGTTCATTTTGTCAAAGAATTTTATTTCTATCCCCTAGCATTTATCCATTGCAGTCAAGATACACTGTCACTGTCCTTGGGAAGCATCTTAACTTCAGATTATTAAATTTCGAATCACATAACTAACTTCCCTTCTTCTGATTACATGCTCAGAAAACCTCCTTTGACTATAACATCATTTTTCACATGGTACCTAGGGATACACTCTAGTGACTGGTCCCTCAATGGTTGTTTTCCTAGTGGTAAATTTATAATCTAGCCCCTTCATTATAATTAGTCATCCCTTGTAGCTTGCCTTATTTGGTAACTTTTGTAATTATAGTTCTTACAGTAAATTAACATTCAGGTTTTATGACATATGTCTTCTGAGTTTGTTTAATGTGAGTCTGCCAAAACATTTTTCTGCCATTTTTTACTAAAAATTAAAATTCCTGAGATAAAATAGCAAAAGCAAGGCTATCAGCGTTAAGAAACTTAACTAGGTAGTGTCACATTTTAAAACCTCTTGGAAGTTACCTAGGGTTCCTTTCCCTATAGATTAGCTGAACCAATCATACATTTGACAATAAAAAAATCAAAATATTGGGCTAAATACTAAAGTTTTCCTATAAAATGTGCTCTGTAGCTCATTGCTGAACAGCACTATGGTCAGTTTTGCAGTGGTTCTCCTAGGAAGCTACACACCGATGCCCGTTGCTAGCCTCCCTTTCAAAGTAATTTTGGAACTCTTGTTCTGAGATGGCCATCAGACTATCTGTGGAACAAGGCTGGCAATTATGTTCATGAGCTCATCCCAGAAAAAGTACTTTGAAAGGCGGACTAGGCACTGGCATTGGTGCATAGCTCCCAAAAGGGGGTCCCTGGAAGGTGACCATAGTGATATTCAACAAGGTCTGTAGCACTTTTTCCAGAATGAGTTTGTGAACTTAATTATCCAAGTTGGTATATCAAAACACCACATTGCACATTCTAAATCTATATAATTTTGTTAGTTAATAAAGCTGGAAAAATGAGGGTAATAATAAAAAATACATTTAATGTGTTGGAAAAATCAAAAATTCTCAATGGTGAACCTTGGTATTATTACCAACGCCAATTTAACCAATGAAATAAATGAGAAGCAGAAAGGTAAAAACAAATTATAAGAAAATATAATGAATATTAACATAAAATAAGGCCACAGAAACAGTTTCAAAAATATCATTAATCATTCTAAGATGGAATTAACTTTTCTAATAAAAGTAGAAATATTCTGTGGCAGATACTAATGTAGCTGCCTTAATACTTCTAGCCATTTACCTCCCAACCACAATAGGTTTTTATTACCTGCCTTCCCCACCCCAACTTAGATTAGCAGTTGCCACATACCGGTTCTTGCCAGTGAATTTTAAATGGAAGTGATGTCTCAAGTAAGACCTCCAGAGCATTATTTACCTTCTGGTAAAGTCACTGGCAATGTTCAGGATGGGGGACGGGGCTATATGCTAGTCCCTGAGTAATTACAAAGAGATTAGAGGAGGCTCCCTGTTTATTTAACAGGGAATCTAAAATATACAAAATCTGAACTTTTCTTTTTTTGAGACAGAGCCTCAAGCTGTCACCCTGGATAGGGTGCCGTGGCATCACAGCTCACAGCAACCTCCAGTTCTTGGGCTCAAGTGAGTCTCTTACCTTTGCCTCCCAAGTAGCTGGGACCACAGGCACCCACCACAACACCCGGCCATTTTTTGGTTGCAGCCGTCATTGTTGTTTGGCGGGCCTGGGCTGGATTTGAACCCACCAGCTCAGGTGTGCGTGGCTGGTGCCTTAGCCCGTTGAGCCGAGCCAAAAAAATCTGAAATCTTTAAGCCAATGAAATACAGGAATTATTGATACAGCCTTTCTTGGTACATATATTTCAGATTATGTGTAAAAATTTCAGATAAATACTATTTCCATGAAGCATACCTTAAAAACACACCAGAAAAAAATAAAAATAAAGAAGTAAAAAATGCAAAAGAACTGAAAGTATGCTATTTGTTAAAATTCGAGGCATTAGATTGAAAAGTTATACAGTTGACCCTTGAACAACTCAAGTTTGAACTTCACATATCCACGTAAATACAGAGTCTCTTCCACCCCTGCTACGCCTTTTGACAGTAAGACCAATATCTCCAATTCTCCTCCTCAGCCAATTCAGGGTGAAAGGATGAAGATTAAAAACCTTGATGACAATCCTCTTCCAATTAATGAAAAGTAAACATATTTTCTCTTTCTTATGATTTTCTTAATAACATTTTTTTGTCTAGCTTACCTTATTGTAAAAACACAATATATAATACATATAACATAAAATTCATGGCAGTCAATGGATTTATGTTACTGGTAACATTAACTATTTATGTTACTAGTAAGGCTTCTGCTTGACAGTAGCTATTAGTTAAGTTTTTTGGAATAAAAAGATACATGTGGAATAAAAAGTTACATGTGGATTTTCTACTTTGCCAAGGGTTGATGCCTCTAACTTCTTCATCATTCAAGTGCCAAATGCTTTCTTTTCTAGGAAAGATTGAATTGATAAATTAGTATAAAATACATGAAACATTATTTCTCTAACAACAGTGTTTTAAAATGCACACAGCGGTCTATAGCCATACCACCTTGAAAGCCCCCAGTCTCATTTGATCTTGGAAGTTAAAATATATGCAGCAGAAAAAGATGTTAGAAATGCAAGGAGAAAAGGAAAAATTTACTCTGGTCACTGGAGACTTCACATTATCTCCTAAAAGCAGAAAGCAAATTAAAACACATTTAGAAAGATATACTTGAGATAGGTTAAGAAAGCTAACATGTATATTCTTGTGATCAAGAAACAGTAAAAGAAAATTTTGAGTAAATCTAATGGACTATCATAATTCAGCTCAATTTGACAATGGCTTTCTTACATCTCTAACATACATATACACTCACAGCAGATGTTAGGGGAGAGGTGGAGGAAGACAATTGTCTACAAGAAAGTTACAAACAAGAACAGAGTAAGAAATAAGGATGATGATGATGGAATGAAGAAAAGAATATTATCCTACATTATTCTTTAACTGTTGAAAATTCACTAATGTTAACAATACATTAGGACACAAACATAAAGATGTCAATAATTAGCAAATAAAAATGAGTAATATAATGAGCCATAATATTTAACTGTATTGAAATAAATTTGTATAACCAAAATTATTAATGTGACCATGGGCACTAGGAAAAAGAGAAAATTGAACATAAAAGTAAAAAAATCTGCAATATGCATAACAGGGAAAGATATAATATCTAAAATATATAAATAATGACCACCAGCCAATTTGAAAAAAAAATAATACATTGGGAAATTATGAAATACATATAAAAGTACATTCTCAAAGGAAGATATTCAAATGACTAGTATGTTAATAGATGCTCGACCTCACTTATAATTACAAAAATGCTAAATAAAAGAAGAAAAGATAATGTGCATAATATTTACTCATTTTCAAAACTTTAATGGTTTGAACCAAAGATGACACTAAAGAGAAAATAGAAATATCTAAATTTTTCTAAAAACAATAAAGATTTCTGATGAAATCAGAAATTTTCTTTGGGAGATCTGAGTAAATCACATGTTACCATTTTGGAATTTACCATCAACATGCTATATTATTACAGAATTAAAATCTAAAACCTATTCTATTATTCTAAGAAGAAAGGTTTTATTGTAGTTTTAATTAGACAGGCACTTATAATTAATGTAAAAATTAAAGCTCTTTTTCTATTGTCTATTAACAAAATTATTTATATCAAACTAAGATAACATTCGAATTGGAAGAAAGTGTGAAGCTTCCTAAAAATATTGTATAACCTGTCTTTTCATGTATTTATAATACCTCATCATTACTCACTAACCCATAATGATTTGTTTTCTTTTCCCAAATACCTATTCAGTTTTTGTGATTTAAATTAATGAAAGGGTTTTAGTAGAAAAAAGGTTTAGCAAGTATAATTTGACTACACGAGGAGTATGAAGTCACAAACAATTCATCAATCAATTCCAATTTATGAGAAATTTTAAGAAACTTCAGTTGAAAAATTGCATAATACTGCAAAAGTTTACATTTAAAGTTTAAAGATAAAACTTAATATACCCTTATGAGCTTTAGACATCGGATCTATAAAAGTGAGTATTGATGTTGTCAATTTTAATTAGGTTCAGAACAAATCTTTCTGATGAGAAATTCTAACAGTGTCTTGCCTTAAAATAAACCATATAGAACAGTAATGTTTCATTAGCACATTGTTCAGGGATAAGGAGAAGTCACAAGTGAGAAGGAAACGTGTGATAAAAAATAGCCTAATGAGGATTTTTGGCATACGATATTCAAAAAAAGCTAAAAACAAAGCCTATTTTAAAGTGTTAACACTAGAAAGTTACTCATAGAATTTGATCTTAAATAAAGTCAAATCTTTATTTTTAACATTATGGAATATAAAGGCAAAAATACATAAAATGCTGTCATTGTTTTTGCCTACTTTGCCACACTTTAAGAGATGAGAGAGGGCACCCGTTTTACAGGAGGTAAATAGTAGTTTGTGCTTCAGAATGAGAGGTAACATCATTGTGGGGAAAAAATCCTTAAGATCCTGACAAGAGTACAGCCATTTTGGGAAACAGTTGGTGAGAGAAACCAGGCCAGAAACCACACTGCAAGATCACAGCAACTCCCTCCCCACCCCAATGGCCAGGATGCCTGGGAAACAACAGAACAGTAACTTTCTACTCTGGCCCAGCTGGTGGCCAATCAAGGGAGCAACTATTCTCCTTTAGAGCCCAGATCAGTCCTTTTGCAGAAGAGGATGTCTCTCTCTTTTTAGAAACCTCTCCCACATTCCAACCTTACTGGTAAAAAGTGATAAAAGCCTCTTGAGCCTATGCGAAAACTGAGTTGACTCCTTGTCAGACTCTACTCTGCTCTGTTTTTCTAATAAAGCATTTCCAATCTCTGCACTGGCTGCCTCTCCTTCCCCCTACTTTATCCCTGTTCCGCTCAATCATAATACTATAATCCAGGTAACAAATCTTATCAAATTCGTTATTAGAATTTTTGAAAATTGAAGAAGATTGAAACCTTAGCAATCACTCTACATATTTATACCATTAGGTGCCTACCAAGCACACAGCACTCTGCCAAAAAGATAAAAAGAAGTGGAAGTGTTGTATTACGAGGGCAAGTTGACAAATTCTTGTCAGGCTCAAAATGGCATCTTTGACCTTAAATTATATTAAATACATTGATATGAAGAAAGAGTTTGTAAAGCAAACCTTCGCAACACGCCATTTTAAATGTTTATGATAGGATTTATGTTGGAACCACTGAGACTTAAAGGGGTATAGTGTATAACATGAAATTCTAAATTCTAATAATCTATGCCGGTGCATAGATAAATGCCAATCATTGACTCATTCATTCCACAGTCCACTTCACCTTCTGTACATCCCAGACATGATCCTAGGAATACTGACCTCAGAAACTCTACAGATTAGAGGCAACCAATTTCCCTTATTCCCTGCACACATACATACATATAAATGCACACAGTCATTATTATCAAATGATAAAAGTTTTGTGACCAAAGAAACACAGATTTTTACAGTATTACAATAACTCTAGGAAAGAACAAACAGAAGGTTTTGTAAGTGTTGAGTTGAAATATCCACTTATAAATAGCATCTGGTAAGTTACAGAAGGCTAATACTCACTCTGAAACAACTAATAAAATGGATAATTGGAAAAGGCTGTATTTTTAAAAAATATTGGAGTGTCACAGAAACATAAAGGACTAGATAAACTAAAGTTCTGAGGGATGAGCCTTTCCCAATTACTATCTATTTTCTTCCCTAGGGGAATTTGATTTTGGGTGGGATTCAAGGATCAGAGTATAGTCACAAAGAGGGATTTTACTTAGGTAAGGAGAAAACAGCAGAACATTTGGGAGGTGCATGGATCTAGTGTGATGGTTTGGAAACTAAAGAAGCCACAAACATAGCCATTTTTTAATGGATCAAATTTATATGGGCAAATGGATTGGGATGAGTCAGGACATGTGAGGAAGAGTGAAATCTCTTGCTACTTGCTGTGTTTGTGAAGTAAAGTGCTGCTGAGGGAGAAGTCTAAACACATCTCACATATTTTGAAACTTTGTGGAGCAAAAAGCCAAAGCTAAATCTCCCACAGTCTTTCAGAGCTAAAGATACAAAAATCTACCAGGCTTTCAGTCAACATCTCTCAAAGGTCATGCCCAAGGAAAAAAGATGGAACAAAGGTGAATTGAGTTTGCCCTGGATGGAATTGAAGTCATTAGCCCCTCCTGGGGAAACCCACTCTATTGCTAGACAAATTATATAGCTTAAACTTTTACAACTGTTTTGTACAGAAGGTCTGACATACAATCAAAAGTTACTAGTCATGCAAAAAAGCAGAAAAATGTGACCATCAATCAAGACAAAAAGTTAAACAATTGAAGCATATGAACAAGTGACCCAGATAACAAAGATCAATATGTTATTAAAACTCATGGTAAAGATTGAAAAAATGGATGGAAAGATGAAAAATTTCTATAATGAATTGAAATCTATAATGCAAGCATCAATTAGATACCTTAAAATATCTAAAACTTAAAACTCATTGGAAGAGAGTAAAGGCAAATTGGACAAAGACAAGACTACTGAACCAAATGGGTCAATAAAAAATATGAAACTGAAATACAGAAAGAAAAAAGCTATGAAAAAAGTAAAATGGAATGCAAGAGACAAATGGGACACAAATCTAACATATTTGTAATTAAACAAATTAAATAAAGGAGATGACAGAGATTTTAGCACCAGCAATCTGTAAACAGGTAATGATCAAGAATTATCAAAAAAAAAAAAAAAAAAGAATTATCCTAAACTGATAAAAGGTATCAACCCATATATTCAAGCTCACCAAATTTCAAGCAAAATGAATAAAAGGAAGACCACAACTAGACACATCAAGCTCAAGCTGCTGAAATCCAACAACTAAAAGAAATAATAAAAGCAGTAACTTGTTAGTTAGCAGTAACTAACTTATCAGTAGAAATATGGAAGTCAGTGGAAGATGTGCTAAAATATTAAAAATGAAAACTCCTAACCTATAAAACCTATAAAGATTTTTAACTCAGTGAAAATACCCTTCAAGGTTAAAGGTGCAATAAAAATATGTTTAGACAAAGAAAATAGAAGAGAATTAGTCCCCAGCTGAGATAATTGGTTGCAGTGAAAGAATACTATTGGAAGTTTTTCAGGTTGAAAGACAAGTGATTCCAGATGAAAGATGAAACTGCAGGAAAGACTAAAGAGCACCAGAAAAGATGATTGTGGATATCTAGAAAAAATAATTATTTTAAGAAAAATATTGTTGTGTCTTATGGTTGTACAACACAGGTAGAAGAAAATGTATGACAACATAATATAAAAGGTACGAGAGCTAAAATGACGCTAAAGCATTATGTGGTTTTAGCATTGTTTAAGAACTGCTAGTAGCTCTAATTTCAGCAGCCTCTAACAAGTCAATTATTTACACTGAAATCTTAACTATAAACACTAAAAAAAGAATATAAGAAATAAGAACATACAATAATATATATAATTAAAGCTAACAGAGGAGAAAACATAAAAAGTACTTTATTATCCTTAAGAAAGAGAGAAAAGAGGAATAAAAATAACAAAAAGTACATAGAAGAAATAGAAAATACATAGCAAGATGGTAGATTTAAATACAACTATATTAATAATCACATGAAATCTAAAAGTACTAAAAACTACAATGAAGAAATAGAGATTGTCAAGATAGGTTTAAAAAGTAAGGCCAGACTATATTTACAAGAAACATGCTTCAGATAAAAGCACACAAAAAATGAAAGTAAAATGAAGAAGAGGTAAAATAAAAAACTAATTAAAAGAAAGACGTGTGGTTATATTAATATTTGAGAAGACTTTAAGGTTAAATAATTACTAGAGATAAAAAACAGAATAATTCATAATGATAAATGACAATCTCAGTAAGAAAATAAAATAATCCTTAGTTTCTATGTATTTTATAACAAGCTCTAAAATATGTAAAGAAAATGTTAACAAAGTTGTGGGGAGAAATATATATATATATATGTACATTGCATTATTTATATAATTTCTAACATAAAAGAAATTCATAGGCTGCAGAACTTAGCAGCATGAAAACGAAGAAGACTCATTACTAGTACAGCTAGTACTAGAAACCTGTGAAAAATACGCCATATTTGAAGAGCTGCAAGTCATTTGATAGTTATAAAGCAGCTGTTACATGGGGAAGATGGTGAGAAATGAAGCTGGAATGATGGGCAGTGACTATACTATTAAAGGCCTTGCAAGCCTTGATAAATTTTTTGGATTTTTTAATCCTGCAATTGTGTAAGAAACAATTAAGAAATTAACAAGTTATATAAGAAAACTCTGAAAGTTTCAAACTGATGATAGTTTACAAATTGTATGAGAAGGGTGCAAGGTAGTAAGCCTGAATAGTAGGTCATGGTAATAACCTAGGGGAAAAATAGTAAGGTTATGAATTAAAGAATGAATAACTGTAGAAACTATAATATATATTTAAGATATAATAAAATTAAAGAATTTCCAGGACAAAATTATTGACATTAAAAGATAGTAAAGGTAAGCAACAGAGCAGAAGTAAAGGTTCACTTCAGTTTGGAACATCTGTCTTCCAGCTGTTTATGAAATCCCTAGCTGCAAATGTTTAGCATGAAATTTAATGCACAGTTTGGAATCACTTGAGAAAGATATGGACTGGATCAGCAGCTTTTCAGTAGCTAAAGCCATCATGTTTAGAAGAGATAAGGGCATTAAAGAGAGGAGATTAACAAGAAGAGAAAAAAGATAAGAAGAAAGAAATGGAATAGGACAGAAATATAAAAGAAGGGAGAACTTGGAGTAAGGGTGAGGAAGGAGGTAGAAAGAATTTTCTCATGCTTTAAAAATATTAATAATAACTATACCTATTGAGGGCTCAACATCACCGCACATCATAACATACCTGTGATACAGAAAAACCAGTCTTTATCCTGCTGTGCTTAGTAACACAAAACACTTCCATGAGCCCCAATGTGTGGGGTTTTTCTCCACACACACCCCAAGCAATTCTGCAGATGATTCTTCAGCAGCTTCATAGTGGGGATGAGTACCTTGGATACTTTTTCTTCCATTCTTGAGATACTTTGCTAAGAAGAATATGTTCCAGCTCCATCCATGTAAACGTGAAAGAAAGTCTCCATATTTCTTTAAGGCTGCATAGTATTCCATGGTATACATGTAACACAACTTATTAATACATTCATGGGTCGATGGACATTTAGACTTCTTCCATGACTTAGCAATTATGAATTGGGCTGCAATAAACATTCTGGTACAGATGTTCTTTGTTATAATGCGATTTTTGGTCTTCTGGGTATATACCTAGTAAAGGAATTATAGGATCGAATGGCAGGTCTATTTTTAGATCTCGAAGTACTCTCCAAACATCCTTCCAAAAGGAACGTATTAGTGTGCATTCCCACCAGCAGTGTAGAAGTATACCCTTTTCTCCACATCCATGCCAATATCTCTGGTTTTGGGATTTTGTCACGTGGGCTAAATTTACCCATTTATTATAAAGAATGTTACAAAGATACAGATAAGGAACCATTGTGCAAGGTGCAAAAGAAAATGCACAGAGCTTCCATGCCCTCTCTAGGCACGCCAGCCCCCAGGAACCTCCACTTGTTCAGCTATGCAGAATCCCCTCCAAATCTGCCTTTCAAGTTTTACTGATACTTCATTATGTTGGCATGATTGAATAAATCATTGGCCATTAGTAATCAATTCAGTCTTTCTTCCATCCCCAGAGATTAGGGAATGGGGCTAAAAGTCCCAACCCTCTAATCATACTTTCATCTTTAAGGAACCTGATTCTTCCTGAAGCTACCTAAGGGCTCCCCATGACCAATCATCACATTGGCATACAAAAGACACCAATTACTCTGGAAATTGTAAGTGTCCTAGGAGTTGTGAGGCAGGAAACCAGATGAAGACCAAATATATATTTATCTTATCCTAAATCATAATAACTCAAGACTTTTAAATATTTATTTCAAAAATTTAATTCTAACAACCCTATGAAATTTATGTTATTATTTCCACTTCAAAGAAAAGAAAACTGAGCTTAGAGAAATTCAATTAATGTGCCCAATCCAGATAGTAAACAGCAAATACAAGGGCACTAAATCCAGAGATTTCTAACAAGTTTCATGAAATCAAATACTGTGATAGCACCTACCTAGCCAATGTCACAAAACTAAGGAAAACAGAAAGAGCCCCCAAACGAAAAGCTAAGGAAATGGTAAACAGTGGCTAGCACTGCAAAAACAAAATAAATAAACCAAATAGATGGTATAGAAGAAAAAATAATGATCAAAAGCATATTCCTTGAGTTTTGCATTCAGAAATCCTTGATGAACTTGACAAAAACTCAGTTGCCACTAAGTGACAGAAGACAGTTCACAACAGGTTGAAGCATCTTTGGAAGGTAAACAAATAAAGACAGTAGATTTGGACTACTCCTTAGAGGCTGGCCATAAAGAATGGAAGATTGAGAGTTGCTAAGGTGTCATAAAAGAGGTTTTCTTTTGGTTCCCAATGTCCTAGAGTCATGAATACATTTTATACTGAAGACAGAGAGTAAACAGCAAGAGAAGGAGAAAGGAGATAACCGAATGTGAAAGCAATCAGAAGAAACAGGACTTACAGGAGACAGATAAAGTTTGAGCGCCATAGTGGGATCACATCTAGAGGATTGGAATGAGAGCTGTCCTCAAACCCAAGGTGGGCACTAAGGAAGAAGATTCCCAAAGAAACATTTACAAAGTGAGGAACTGAATAAATTCTTTCCAACACTTCTATTTTCTTAACAAGGAGAAAAAAATCAATTTTGTTTTATTAGCAATAAAAGTATTTTTCATAAAGCGTATGATTCAGTACAACTTAATTAAGAGTAAACAAAACTGAGTCATTCATATTTATTCTCATAATTTCTTAGTTTACAAATACCATTTGTTGTTATATAAATAAAAGTTAAAATCTCAGTTATTTGTGTTGGTTAGCTGAAATTTTTTTTTTGCCCTCAATTACCTTGTACTTTTATCTTTTTTATTACCACCAAAATTTATATATACTATCCAGTCTGAATTTCTTTAGTTGTATCACCCCTCTTGGATTTCTCATTACATTGCAGTCCTATGTCTATCAACTGGTGTACCTTATCTAAAAGTTAATAAAATGTTATAAACACTGAGGATAATTTTTTGAAACGTGTGGGTCTTTAAGTCCAAAGTCTCAGTGTAATAAAGCTATACAGTTATAATGACATGAACTACAACTCTGTTTTGTTGTGGTATAGAACACTTTCAGATATGAAAACCTTACATATAAGAATTTGCATGCCTGTAAATCATGACCTTTGCAGATCTATAAGGTTGCATTATTATAAGTAGTTAAGGATATTGCAGGCAAGTCATTTTTCCTTCTGGCTTTTCAGGTTTAAGGTTTTATATTGAGAAATGTATACCCATTTGGGACACAGCATTCTGGAATTTTTAACAAGATATAAAATTTCATTTTCAAAGAAAGACAGCCTCATTGTAAAGACCACATATCAAGTAAATGAGAAAAGACATGTACATGTGTGTTTGTAGATGCTTAGAGAGGAAAAGCAGAAAAGGGAATTGAAAGAAGAAACAAGGAGAAAATAATCACTCCATAAAAAATCAACCACTGTCTCCAGCGTAGTAAATTACAAGTTGAGGGAGCAATTTAAAACAGGAAGTTAGCACAGAATGTACAGTCTGTAAAGTTAAAATATTGCAAAGTTAGAATAAGAAATTTTAAAGTAATTTTAAGGTACGAAAAAATTTAGAACTATGCCATATTAGTTTTTTTCACTTCTTAAAATGTGCTAGAATACTGAGTATAAAATTCTCTATGAATTCAGCCTGTTGGAAAAACATGGTAGAAACAATATGTTTATTTCCTTTACAGAGGCAAACTCCTGCTCTCTCTCATTCTTTCTTTCTAAATATATGGAATGTGTATATATGTGTATACACACATATATATATACACACACATTATATATAGTACACATATACTCTGTATAGAGTATATATATATAAATACTCTATATTGAGTGTATATACATACACATACATGCATACATACACGAACATACACATATATAATTTGTTGTTAACCTCTTTATGTTGTGTGAACTATTTCTTATATTTTGTTCCAACATTGTAATACTGTATGTTCAGCCTGTTTAAAGTGGCCATATCTTCCATACTTAATGAAAACCATGAAAATAGAAATTGAAAGTGGGAATCAAGGAAAGAAAATTAAATGAAGCAAGCTATCTTCTTTTGTCCAGCCTTGTCCCTAAGTGCATTCTGGGACATTTCAAAGTTCTTTGGTATCTCCCTGATATTTTTCCCTCCTTGTCACTCACATGTATTAAAATCTATGAGCTATAAAGCTTCCTGAATTGTAGCTAGGCTCATTTTCCACCGAAAGAACAATTTCTATATCCATTCAAAATACCACTTTTTTATTTGCTGTAACTTTGGGCATGAACTCAGACCAAAATCAGAGTCAGAAATTTTAGGATAAAAAGGAAAGTAGAAAATAGTCTAATCTAGCCTATTCATTTTGTATGCAAATTTTGTGTCAATTCCAAAGCAGTGTACCAAGTTTTTTCTTTCAGTAGCTGTCCACTTACAGGAAGTTTTAGGATATATAAGACATATTTCCTTATTCACATTATCCTCTGTTCCATTCTTGTAACACATAAAAGAAGAACCCTTCCTTAACATTATGTTTTTTTTCTTTTCCTGGGGAGAGCATACATTCACCTAAAGTTATTGAATTCCTAATTTGTTCTAGACATTGAGCTTACTCCTGGAAATTACCATGGTATGGATGATACTGATGGCTCCTCATCTAACGGAGCTGCCTGAGAGAGAGACCACTTGGCCCAAACCACAATGAGGTCCCATAAGGATCACTGACTACAATATGGAGAACATTAACAGCAAGTTTTTATCTATAATTTCACATGAATTGTACCAGGTCATTTAACTTTTGAACTTTGTATGTTCTTAGTTTAAAAATATATATATGTCAATTTTCTAAATCAAGGCATAATATTTATTGCATTTTCATAAAGTTCAATTTATAAAGTTTTTTTCACTTTTCAAATATGTTTTTAATTTTCCTAAAAGTCAAAAGCTATTCATTTGACAATCCAAATTACCTAATCCATTTCTATTAAACACAAAACAATAACTTAAAAGACTGGACCCATGATCAAATGACAGTTTAAATGTTAACAACTGAATTAATTTTAATATGCTGCTATCTGGTTAGTTTTCCTATTTGCAGTTTTTTATTGCTACTTTAACAAAAAGAACATCAACTATGTTGTCGTTATAGCTTGCTCACTTATTCAAATAGCTATTACTCATCTACTAAAAATAAGGTGAATAATAGAACAAGGCTTTCTGAAACTATATATCAAGGAGAAAGTTTTATAGCTTTAGTATTGCTTACAAATCAATTCCTTAGAGTTGGTCTGCCATTAGTAGCTTTTAAGACTGCCTAGAGCTGTGTCATTCACTGCTATTTTGACACATTAATGCACTAATGGTATGTGCAGGCTGACATGACTTCTTTCAAGTTCTATTATAATAATTATCAGGACCCTCTAGGAGACATGCAAAGTTAAGCAAGGTGACAAAGAGTATGTAAATACTCAAGTATTCCTGAAGCATCCATTTAAAAATGACAGTGAATAATTAACAAACTATAAAAACACCGAGAGATAAAAACTGTCTCTTGAGAACCCTGTCAGAGGAAACAAACCATGAATAAAAGAGACAGTCACTTAGAAATGAAGGCAGGTACTTTCAAGTGTTCATTTTCTTTTTATAAAACAAGGTTAAAAGTTAAGACATGATAATACAAATCATGATATCAAAACCCTATGAGTTATTGGCAGTTTTAAATTTTATGAGCATACATTTAAAAAATAAATAATATAGTAAAAATGGAATTGTCTTCAAAAATTATTTCACCTTTAGTGGGAAAATAGACACTATTCTTCTGTAAAAAATAAAAGTCCCATATTAAAAACTGGTAAATATGATCCACCCAGAGGTGGGGGATTGGCTACAGGCATTAAAGTTCTTAATAATCTGTCTTTAGTCTCTCTCCTCCATTTTGTTACATCCTGGGCTAAATGAAACAACATCCCTTCAAATAAATTGCCTATTATGTTGCTTCTATCAAAATATTAAATGTCTTCCTAGTATTTATTTTACAGCAGCAAAATGAAATTGTCACAATTCTGTCTCCGAATGACATCAAAACCTTTTCATAGCAATACTTTTCATCTCCACCTTCTTCTTATCCTACGAGTTACCCAGCTATTTTTACAACCTTAGTACTTGAAGAGACAGTAGAACCAAAAATCAAGACATTAAGTTCTTTAATTTTTAAATTTTATTTATTATTTATTCATTTATTTATTTATTTTTGTTGTTGTTGTTATTGTTGTTGTTGTTGTTGTGCAGCAGGCCCGGGCCAGGTTCAAACCCACCTGGTGCAGGTGGCTGGCGCCCTAATCACTGATCTACAGGTGTCCAGCCTTTATTTCTTTTGAGACAGAATCTCACTTTGACGTCCTTGGTAGAGTCTTTTAGGCTCGGCGCCTGTGGCTCAACAGGCTAAGGCGCCAGCCACGTACACCTGAGCTGGCAGGTTCGAATCCAGCCTGGGCCCGCCAAACAACAATGATGGCTGAAACAAACAAACAAAAATGGCCGGGCGTTGTGGCAGGCGCCTGTAGTCCCAGCTACTTGGGAGGCAGAGGCAGGAAACTCGCTTGAGCCCAGGAATTGGAAGTTGCTGTGAGCTGTGATGCCACAGCACTCTGTCCAGGGTGACAGTTTGAGGCTCTGTCTCAAAAAAAAAAAAAAAATAATAATAATAATAAAAATAAAAAAATAAAATAAAATAGTCTTCTAACCTCCAATATTATTAATGTTTGCCTGAATAAATAATGAATGAACTAACACATGGCCAACAAATCAACAAAAGCCAAATAATTTTAGGAATCAAGGAAATGAAAATTTGGCTAGGACAATTCATTAATTTAATTGACTGGAAACTGCCCATACACTGTAAGGTAAATTGTGCAGTTTGGTATTGTTAGAGACAGAGCTAGGATTAGAACCACAGCTTTCCAATGCCCAAAGCAGTGCTTCTTTGCACGCTACTCGGGATTATTATCTACAATTGGCAAATGAATAAATTTATGTTCAGAAATGTACTTTGGACACCATGCAATGAATATTATAGTGAATTTGGCATTAACAACAAAAGAAACAAAAGTCCATTGCTTATTTTACATTATTTTACTCCCTTGAGAAGGGATTTTGAAAAACTAAACTTGAATCTCATCTTCAACAGAAGTACATCTATGATCTAATTTGTTCATACATAATTTACACTAAAGATTATATTTAAAAATTGAGCTAATATTCACATGTGTGCTTAACTAGTTTAAAACAGAATTCTGAAGTTAAAAACAGAATGAATAAAATTTACTTTAAAGAAATGCATTTTCCATGTTTAAATTTAATTCACTGTTTTAAAACAAGTTAAAACCAAGTTACCCAAGCCAGGTGGAGGGATATACCCCTGTTGTCTCAGCTACTCAGAAGGCTGAGACTGGAAGTCTAATCCAGAGTAAAACCTGGGCAACATAGTGAAAGAGACACTCTCTTGAAAAAAGGGAACAAAAACCAAACAAACAAGATACCCAATCCAAAGATATCATATTTAAAATGTTAGCTGTAATGGGATACCTACTCTACCTAAAAAAACATCAGAGTAAACACCTTTTCAAACTGAAGACTGAAATTTGCTATCTCCTATATTCAAAGAATACAATATTTCTAAACCTGACTCTGCCTATATCCATGAGGGTGAGGAAAGGATACAGTAAAATGTAATAATTATAAATATCTAATTAATTAAATAACATTTATACAAATAACTAGTTTGATATACTGGACTATCATTTAGTAATTTAATGCTACTTCTAAAACAGGAAGAGTGCCAGTATTAAAACACATACAAACAGAATTGCTAAAGCTGGGCACAGTGCCTCATGCCTGTAAATCTAGCACATTCAGAGGCCGAGGCAGGTGGATTGCCTGAGCTCAGGAGTTCTAGACCAGCCTGAACAAGAGCAAGACTCCATCTCTAAAAATATCTGGGCACTGTGGCAGGTGCCTATAGTCCCAGTTACTTGGGAAGCTAAGGCAAGAGGAACTCTTGAGCCCAGGAGTTTGATGTTGCTATGAGCTATGATGCCCCAGTACTCTACCGAGGGTGACAAAGTGAGACTCTGTCTCAAAAACAAACAAAAAAAGAATTGCTAGTACCATCATTATATATTTCCATGTCTTTTCTTCCATTGAGGAATAAGAAGAAAATTGCTTATCTTGTCATAATAATCACAAGTTTTCTTTTATTGTGGAATTTAGGAGATTTGTTTAGGTTATCAAACTTTTATAATTTCAGGTAGATAAACACTTTTCCCAGTGTTTTACAATGGAAACTGGTAGAAATGAATAATTATATGCTAAACTTTGTTATAATTAATTTTTCTACTTTGCAAGTATTCACTTAGCTATTTGATTTCAATATGTTAAAATTACTTACTTTAGGGGTAAATAGTATTAGTCAAATAATATATAATAACACAAGTTTTATGAGGCAAACCATCCTACAAAGAATATGCAGTTTCTGTCTAATCTTAGATAATAGTCTTAGCTCAGAATACAGGGCTGATTTAAGCACACTCACAGCGAGATGTTTTGCAGTTGTCCTACAGATGGACAATGAAAAGGCTGACTGCCAGACCTTGTGGTTGGACAGATGAATAATAAATTAAATACTGATACATCCTAGATGGGTTTTTAAGCTTAAGGACAATAGTTCACCATCTGTACTAAATAAATGGCAGAAGTTTGTAGATAATAATCATTCATAAGTCTTCTTAGCTTTGATATTACAATTTTAATTTCTTGAAATATCATGTACTCTTGTACCACCTAAGATGTTTGTCACATGTGAATGAAAGAGTTTCCTTGAAGTGACTCCCTAAAGAAACCAGCTAGTCAAACAGTTTAAAATGTTGTGCTCCTTTAAAGTTACAGCTTTTTTTTTTTTAATAATTTTATTGAATCATAATTATGTACATTGGTACAATCACAGGGCACGATTCATATACATTCAGAAATATTTTGATCATACTGTTACAGATATCCTTCATGGCATTTCCTTGATCACTATATAAA